>JAXQQM020076999.1:0-146869 GCA_034641835.2 Pinus albicaulis
AGACAGTAAAACTGAACCAGCAATAAATGTTGTGCGTATTTCCTTGAAAAACGTGCCCAGAAATTACAGCATTAATTTCTGCTGTACGGCCTCCTCTTTTTGCGTGCAGAACAGCAATAAATGCTGCTGTACGGCCTCCTTGGAATGCGTGCAGCTGTATTAAATGCTGCTGTACGGAAATCTTCCTCGTTTTTTGTGCCAGCAATCAGCTACAGGCTGTACGACTTGTCTAGAAAAGCGTGCAGCAAAAACAGCAGCTTCTCCCTCGAAATCTGTGCCCAGAAAATGGTACGGCTGCCTTGGAAAACGTGCCACAAGCTGCTGTACGGATTCTGCCTTGGAAATCGTGCCAAATCTGCCTTGAACTGTGTGCAAACACTGCTGTACGGTCTTGCTGAAATATGGCCTTGGAATGTGTGCCAAGGTGCTGCCTCCTCCTCCTCACTGCTCAGAAATCTCCCTTGCTCTCTTGCTCTCCTTCTCCCAATCTGCTCATGAAAGAATGAATGACCTTTTCCTCCTTTTCCTCCTTTAACCTAACCCTAAGTGACTTTTGGGGAATCCCTAAATCCAATGGCCGAGATAGATTGAGATCTAGGGCTGAGATTAAATGCTCATTTAAATCTCACTTTTCATTTTTTAATTCACCCCACTTTAATAAAGACCCACTTAGTCTTTTATTTCCAAAGTCACTTTTCCCTTTCTAATTTTATATTGACTTTATTTAAAGTCACTTTAACTTTAGTAACTTTATCACTTAAAGTCCCTTTAAAATTAGATTTGACTTTATAACTTTATAAAGTCACTTTAGTAACTTTATCACTTAAGTCACTTTTAAATTAGATTTAACTTTATAAAAAATTATAAAGTTACTTTAGGAGAAAAATTAAATTCTTTTGGACATTTTTCCCTAGGCCAAAGATCAAAGCCTTAGGGAACCACCTGTCCTCCGGTAACCAAATTTCAACACTCCCTCTTACCGAGGAAGGTGTTCCTCACCACACCCATCTTGTCTCTGAAGTAGACATGCTTGCCCAGTGGTAAGGCTTTGGTAAGAATATCTGCAACCTGCTCATCAGTGGGAATATACTCAAGCTTCACAGCTCCTTTCTGAACATAGTCTCTGATGAAGTGATATTTGATCCCGATATGCTTTGACCTGTCATGAAATACTGGATTCTTCGTGAGTTTAATGCAACTCTGATTATCACAGTAAATCACTGAAGGTCTCAACGGCTGACCAAATAAGCCAAACAACATCTTGCGAAGCCGGATGGCCTCACAACTAGCTGGTGGTACCGTATACTACTTCACGGCCCCGAACTCCAAAATGCCCCTGCGGCTAGCTGGCACCGAGGTGAACCATGACACAGCTGCCGAACCCAACCCAAAACAGCACCCTGAAGTGCTCTTCCTATCAGAAGCACAACCTGCCCAATCAGAATCAGTGTAACCTGCCAATCTCACTCCATCCCCCTGCTTGTAGTCCAGACCATAATCCACTGTCCCCTGCAAGTACCGCAAAATGTGTTTTGCAGCCACCCAGTGAACCTTCCTAGGCTCACACATAAACTGACTCATCGTGTTGACTGCAAAACAAATATCTGGTCTAGTGTTGACCAAACACATCAAGGAACCAATCAGCTGTCTGTACAATGTGGGATCCACCAACTCGGAATCCAAAGCATGAAGCTTCTTCCAGTTGGTGATCATCGGTGTCGACATGGGTTTACAATCCTCCATGTGGAATCTGCCAAGGATGTCCACAATATACTTCCCCTGCCCCAGGAAGAAATACCCCTCCTCCTGCCACACCTCCAAACCCAAAAAGTAATGCATCAAGCCAATGTCCTTCATCTCAAACTCCGACGCAAGATCTCTCTTGCAGTGCTCTATGAGTCTCTCTGCACCTGTAATGACCAAGTCATCCACATACAACACCAGAATGAGAGGCTCCTCACCTATCACAATAAAGTAAAGGTTCGGATCTGCATCACTCTTTATGAAACCCATCTCCTGCAAGTATGTATCTATCCTGGAGTACCAAGCTCTGGGAGCTTGCTTCAGGCCATAAAGGGCCTTCTTCAGTCTGCACACATGGGACTCCTTCCCATGCACCTCAAAGCCCTGTGGCTGCTCAATGTACACCTCCTCCTGTATGAAACCATTGAGAAATGCGGTCTTCACATCCATCTGGTGGATCTTCCAACCCATCTCTGCTGCTATCGATATAATGGAGCGGATCGAAGTATATCGAGCCACGGAAGCGAAGGTCTCCTCATAATCAACTCCCTCTACCTGGGAGAACCCTCTAGCCACAAACCTCGCTTTGAATTTCTCAATGCTGCCATCTGCAGCATGCTTTACCTTGTAAAGCCATCTAGAAGTAACCACGGATTTTCCCTCAGGCCTCGAAACCACCTCCCAAACATCATTCTTCATGATAGAAGAATACTCCTCCTGCATGGCCTCTCTCCAGACCTGCTGGCTAGCTACCTCCTCATAGCTAGAAGGCTCAGAGTCAAGGATGCTGGTAGCCATTGCCATATAGCTACAAAACCTCTCAGGTGGTCTGCTCTCTCTGACCGGCCTCTTAGGCTCGGCAACAGATGTGGCATCTCTCAAGGTGTCCTGAAGCCACTTGGGCTTCCTCTTCCCTGAGCACACTTCTCCCGCTGGAGAATAAAACTCCTCCTCCTCAACATCAGGACCCTGAACTCCTGACTGTCTGTCTTTCTTTGTGATCCTGGCCTGCACACAGACACAGCCAGATGCGGGGTACCGTGTGTGGTGTCCATGGTGGACTCGATGTTGCTACGTAGTGCTGCGTGCGCCCATAGCACCACCCCACTGACACTCTGCGAGCCACTCCCCAGCGACGGACCCACAGCATACCGTCATAGATGTGCCTCAGGATCCTCACGATCCCCTTGCTTCGGATCTACTATGGTGACTCAGCTAGCTGCGGGGTACGGCTGATCCGGATACTCTAACTCCGAAAGCTGACCTCCTAAAGGCCCTGTCCTCCTCGAACTTCACATCCCGTCTGACAACAACTTTCCTCTGTGCAGGAATGTAAATCCGAAAGGCCTTGGAGGTCTCACTGTAGCCCACAAAGATACCCTTCTCTGCGGTGGGCTCTAGTTTAGTCCTCTTCTCCTTGGGTATGTAGGAGTATGTCATGCACCCAAAGATACGAAGATGACCCATATCAGGCTTCTTCCCAGAAAAAGCCTCCTCCGGAGTCATGTGCCCCAAGGCACGATGCGGACTCCTGTTCTGCAAGTAAACAACTGTGTTGCAGGCCAATGCCCACAAAAACAATGGCAACCCCTGATCATGTAACATGGCTTTGGCAGCCCCTCCGATGGATCTGTTCTTCCTCTCCGCAACCCCGTTCTGCTGGGGGTTGTAAGGAACAGTGAGCTCCCTCCTAATGACTGCCTCCGCACAATAGTCAACAAACTCTCCAAGGGTGTACTCTCCTCCATTGTCCGACCTCAGGGACTTGATCTTCCGACCTGTCTGTGTCTCCACAAGAGCTCTGAACTCCTGAAACCGCTTGAAGACCTCACTCTTGGTCTTCAAAAATAAATCCAGGTCCTCCTGGAGTGATCATCAATGAATAACACATAGTACTCATATCCACTCAAGGAAACATGAGACATCCGACCGCTCACATCGGAATGAATCAAATCAAGTATCCCGGTCGCTCTGCTGTCACTGCTGGGAAAAGGGGATTTGGCAAACTTGCCCATCGCACATCCTCTGCAAGTATCAAAGTGATCAGTACTGAAATCTGGCACACTTGTAGTGATCTCCCGCAAAGTCCTCAAGGCTCCATGATACATGTGCCCCATCCTGCGGTGCCAAATCTCACACTGCTCAGAACTGCTAGCTCTGCTGTCGGTACTACTGCTCAATGCCAAAGGGGACTGAAATGCAAACTTGTACACCTTTGCATGGCGTACACCTATCACTCTAGCTGAATCAGCTGGAGTGCCCCTGGGATACATCAACACCTGTCCTCCCCTGAATAGTATCTCATATCCTCTGTCCTCCAAAGCTGAGACGGATATGAGGTTCTTCCTCATCCCTGGCACATAAAGAACATCCGACACCTTCAAGGGAGGTTTGGACTCCCTCTGAAATGTCAATGTTCCCACACCGACTGCTCTAACAACTCTGTCATCACCGAGTACTACCTCTACATCGGTGCCACTCTCTGAAAGCTCTAAGAAGTACTCACGGACTCCTGTCATGTGACGTGAAGCCCCACTGTCCACATACCAGATACCCGAAGATGCTCCGCTAATCGAGGGAAATGCATGCTCCCTCTGAACCTCTATGGCAGATAATCCTGCACTAGAAGACTCACACACAATGAACCCAAACTCTCGGTCAAAGCGATCTGCAAAGTCCTCAACCTCTGCTGAAGTTGCCATGCTCTGGTTCTTCCCCTTCTTCTTCTTCTTCTCCGGACACACAACTGCATAGTGTCCCATCTTCTGACAATTCCAACACTTCACTTTGGAATAGTCCTTCTGTGTGTTATCCTGTTTACCTTTACCTTTGCCTTTGCCCCCACCACTGCTTGTGGAAGCCTGCTTCTTCCCTTTTCCCTTCTTGCGTCCTGCCAACAGTGCTACATCCTCATCCTGCTCAACTGGCTTGGCTGCCCCAAGCTGACCTTTCCTGATCTCTGTCTGAATGCAATCATCCCAAAACCTCTCCCATGTGGGAAGGGTCTCACGTGCACAAACTCCATCAGCAAAGTTCATCCATGAACGGGGGAGACCATTCACTGCAATCCGCACCAACTCGGTGGGTGGAATGGCCTCTCCAATCGCTGCCAACTCATCTCTCACATTAGTAATCTTTGTGAGATATCCAGCTGCACTATCATTGCCCATCTTAATGGTCTTCATCTTCTCCTTCAGGACCATTTTCCGGTTCTCATTGGTACTCTGGTAGAGATTGGACAATGTTGTCCACATCTCATGAACATTTCTCTTTCCTCTCACATGAGGAATGCAATGGTCTTTGATTCCGTCTAGAATCAGCCTCTTACCCTTGTTCTTTTTATTATATGCTGCCAACTGAGTAGCATCAGTAGGCACATTCACAGGGTTCTGTGTGGTATGTACCATAATGTCCCAGACTTCTGCCTCCTCAAAGATACTATGCATTCTCTCCTTCCAAATGCTGTAGTTGGAATGCCCATCCAACCTATCCTCCACCCTCAGTCCCAATGACATCCTGCTGTCCTAAAACTGAAAAATAACACTGCTGTAGTAAAGGTAAAAATCTGCTGTTTGTGAAAAATCAGCTTGCTGGAATTTTCTGAGTGAAAAATCAGCAAGTTGTAATTTTCTTCCTTGCTGTCCCAAACTGCTCTTTCAGCACTCAAGCTCTGATACCATGTAGAAAATTCTATTTCCCACCCCGGTTTTCAGTTTTCGCCTTATTACTCCAAAATAATTAAATGCCCTTTCCCATATCCATACATTTAATAAACTGGAAAATAAATTTTGCTGAAAACACAAATTCTGGAAATTTTTCAGAATGCTGTAAATGCAGAAATAAAATAACAGCGGTAACAAACAGTCATTCAACACATCATAACTCAGTATTTTTGGTCAAGGTGACCCTGGAAAAACCCCCTACAACTCTTGGGGAAAACCAGTTTGAGAGCTCCTTCTTATTTCTGAAAAATGCTTTTTACAGTGAGAGAAATATTCAAAAAAAATCAGCAAGTAAACTTTTACAACTTATCTCTTTCCGTGCTTAACCACCGCCTCGGAAAACGTGCAGACAGTAAAACTGAACCAGCAATAAATGCTGTGCGTATTTCCTTGAAAAACGTGCCCAGAAATTACAGCATTAATTTCTGCTGTAGGGCCTCCTCTTTTTGCGTGCAGAACAACAATAAATGCTACTGTACGGCCTCCTTGGAATGCGTGCAGCTGTATTAAATGCTGCTGTACGGAAATCTGCCTCGATTTTTGTGCCAGCAATCAGCTACAGGCTGTACGGCCTGTCTAGAAAAGCGTGCAGCAAAAAACAGCAGCTTCTCCCTCGAAATCTGTGCCCCCGGAAAATGAATGCAGTGCCTTGGAAACGTGCCACAAGCGTGTACGGATGCCTTGTAGAGGAAATCGTGCCAAATGCGCAGCAGGCTTGTGTGCAAACCTTTGTTGTACGGTCTTGCTGAAATATGGCCTTGGAATGTGTGCCAGGTCCCTATATTACTAGTATAGTCCCTTATTTTTGTTAGTGTAACCCCATTTTTGTTATTATTGTACCCTTGTAACCCCCATTTTGTTATTATTGTGCCCTTAAATTATTATTGTTAGGTCGGCTAGGATTACATTGTGGCCCACTAGGATTACATTATGGCCCCATGGACTCCTATATATAGAAAGGAGTTTTTGTAAATTGTATCATCCAAGAATTGTGCATTTATGTAATGTATTGGAGGTTGCCCCCTCGAAGTGGCTTATTTCTAAGGCGTTGATATCTCTTTTCTTCTATTTTTGGAGCTGGTTACACAACATTTGGTATCAGAGCTTTGGATTCTAGGGTTTCGCTGCTCCAAACAGGTCATCGTGGCATTTTCGCTATAACATTTTTTCTACAAAAAGTTTAGAAAGTTGATATGTTTGAGTGTGACTTTAATCATGAGGAAGAATGTCTAAAAATTTCAAAACTTGGTTATAATATTTTGGAGATATGATCATTGGAAGTTCGTCATTTTAGGCTCTAAACAGATATCATTAAGATTGTATAACTTTGTTTCTGAGGTTAGAATCCGAAATCTTTTGGGTGGCAATCTAGAGAAATAAATGAAAAAATTACTGAAACTTGGTTGCTGTCCTTTTTGGAGTATGATCTCTGTGGAAGGTAGTGCTTTTTCAGGCTCCTGAATTTCATCTCAAAGAGGTGATCGTCAGAAAAGCTCAATAACTCTCTCTCTGGGCAGTGGATTTGAGTGCCGTAAAAATTGGTCGCAATTACACGGACTTTAGTTTCTTGGCTATCAATTTCAGAGACAAAGGACGAAACAGTGACACGTGAAGGGTATAGATTGCTCTGTGACAATCCATAATTAGATGTGTGGAGGTGGACATACGTTTCTTTGAATAATCCAAGTCATCTGGACTGTTGGCATTCAAAAGAGAATTCAGAGGGCTACTTCAGTGCTAAAGTTTAGGTATTGAAGAGCTGCAATAATAGAGATAATCCAATTTAAATATCAAGCTCATTAAAAGAAAGAAAAAGGTGTGTTATTTTTTTTCCGAATTGCATAAGTCTTTTTTGAAAAGTCAATTTGAATTGATTCCCAGGGCATATTGTAGAATAGATATCAGTATTGGATTCTAAAATGGCCCCTAAAAAGAATTCAACACCCATTAAGCCTTTAGAAGGATCTACTATGACCCATGAAGAAGAAGAATGGCAACATGACATATCAAGATTACAAGAGCAAGTGGAACAAATTTCGCTCTCACAAAGAGCAACAAAAAATGAAATGGAAGTTTTGAAGAAAGACGTGGAAAATAAGATGGATGGTTTGAAGAAAGGTGTGGAGGCTAAGATGAATGGTTTGGAAGCTAAGATGGATGGCATAGAAGTGGGCATGGAAGCTAAGATGGATGACATGGAAGCTAGATGATGAAAAATGAAGAACAGCAGTGGAAAACATGAAGGATCTAAAGTTGACATCGAAGGTTTGGCTGCGTTGATACAAAAATGCTTCTAATGGTGAAGAATGTAGAGAAACTCACTTGCAGATGAGAACAAAATAAATGCTATTGTGATTTCTGCCCTCTGCAAGAGAGGGAAGAACCACCATATTCCAAATATGGATATGAGGAAGTTTGATGGCAAGGATCACGTAACATGGATACTACAGATGGAGCAATATTTTGATCTCAATAATGTGCAAAACACACAAAAGGTATGCATTGCAACTTTACATTTAGAACAAAATACATTTGTATGGTATCGATGGCTTTTCTCTCGTAAAAAATTGTCACTTGGTCAATTTTTACGGAGGAAATGATAGCACATTATGAGGATACAAAGAGCAACACCTTCTTTAGTCAACTGATAAATCTCAAACAAAAGGGTTTAGTGGGGAGCACATTGAGGACTTCCAAAAATTGAATATAAGGGTAACTGATATTCCAGAGGAACACAGGATTGATCTCTTCATAGGCACTTTAAAGGATAACATCCAACATGAAGTTCGCGTTTTGGAACCTGATTCATTGGATAAGGCATTCAGGTTGGCAAGAAAAGTTGAATGTAAAATTATGGCGACAAAGAAGCCTACCACTCAATTCTATAAAGAAGGAAGTGTTGCTACGCCTAGATTTCCACAGCCTACAAGGTTGACACCACAACAATTGGAAGAAAAAAGAGCAAAAGGGCTTTGCTACAGTTGTGATAGCAAATACACTAAAGGTCATAAGTGTGCTGAGAAGAAATTATTTTATATAGATTGTGAAGAGGAAGAAGAAAATGAACAAGAAGAGGATATACACCAGGAACCAACCCTAGAAGAGGAAGAAATGAATCCGACCATATCGTGTAATGCACTGGCAGGAATTACCACTCCTCAAACTCTCAAGATACAAGGACAAATCAAGAAGAAAAAGGTGATAGTGTTGATTGATTCAGGTAGCACCCATAATTTTATTCATTGTAAGGTAGCCAAGGAATTAAATTGTTTCCTATACCCAGCACCAGAATGTCAAGTGATGGTTGCAAATGGAGGAACTATAAATTGCTCTGGAAAATACCATAATATCAAGCTAACCATGGGAGAATATGTATTTATTAGTCCAATGCTTGCCATTCCTATGGGAGGTGCTGATGTTGTACTAGGAGTACAATGGTTACAATCTTTGGGGACGGTAGCTTTTAATTTTCAAGAACTTTTCTTGAAATTTTTTTCAGAAGGAAAGGAAGTCAAATTATGAGGTATTGCGGGGAAGCCAGGAAGGATAATAAGCTCTAATGTCATGACAAAGCTTCTAAAGAAAGAACAATGAGGCGTAATTGCACAATTATGCTCACTAGAAGTTCCAACATCAAAATCATCTATTTCTGCAGATCTTCAACAAGTCTTGGACAATCATTCCAAGGTGTTTGAAACTCCCAAAGGACTCCCACCTATTCGTGATCATGATCATGCTATTCATTTGATTCCAGGAAGTGTTCCTCCAAACATCAGGCCTTATATATATCCTTCCAAAAGAGCGAAATTGAACGTATGATTGCAGAAATGTTAGAGGCGGGTATAATTCAACCTAGTCAAAGTTCTTTCTCTGCTCCTGTAGTATTCGTACACAAGAAGGATGGATCATGGCGAATGTGTTCGGATTATAGGGAGCTCAATAAGCTCAACATTAAATATAAATTTCCCATTCCTATGATTGATGAATTCTTGGATGAATTACATGGAGCAATTTATTTTACCAAGTTGGATATTCGTTCAGGATATCATCAAATTACAATGAAGACTGAAGATATTCCAAAAACAACAGTTCGAACTCATGAGGGTCATTATGAATTTTTGGTCATGCCTTTTGGCCTTACCAATGCACCTTCTACATTTCAAGGGTTGATGAATTCCATTTTCAAACCCTTCCTTAGAAAATTTGTGCTAGTATTTTTTGATGATATACTAATCTACAACAGGTCATGGAAGGATCATGTTGAACATGTTGACAGGGTGCTCAAACTATTGCAGGAGAAACAATTATATGCAAAAAAATCCAAATGTTTCTTTGGAGTACAAGAGGTGGAATATTTGGGTCACATTGTATCTCACGAAGGTGTTAAAGTAGACCCTAACAAAATTAAAGCCATTAAGGAATGGAAAGTCCCCACAACCATAAAGCAGTTGCGAGGATTTCTCGGGTTAACAGGGTATTATCGTAAGTTTGTTAAGAATTATGGGAGAATAGCAGCACCTCTAACAACATTATTGAAGAAAGATGCATTTTCATGGACTCCTGAAGCAACTATGGCCTTTGAACATCTTAAAGAGGCAATGTGCCTAGCACCGGTCTTAGCTACGCCAGACTTCACAAAAACCTTTATTGTGGAATGTGATGCCTAAGGAAATGGAATTGGTGTTGTTTTAATGCAGGAAGGAAGACCCATTGCTTTTGAAAGTTGTCCAATCAAAGGAAAGTATTTACAAAAACCCATTTATGAGAAGGAAATGTTAGCAATACTACATGCACTAAAGAAATGGAGAACTTACCTAATGGGAAGACACTTCAAGGTAAAAACTGATCATGATAGTCTTAAACACTTTTTTGGAACAAAGACTATCTTTAGAAGAGCAGAAAAAATGGGTCACAAAGATGTTGGGTTATGACTTTGAAATAATCTACAAAAAAGGAAAGCTTAATGTTGTTGCAGATGCACTCTCAAGAAAGAATGAAGAGGTGGAGGCATTGCTTTGTGCCATTTCTATTATCCAACCAGATTGGATAACCAAAGCAAGAGATGAATGGAAGAAGGACAAAGATGTATGGACACTCATTCAAAAGTTGCAGCAAGATCCTAGTACATCTGATACATTTAGTTTGAAAAATGATTCCTTATGGTACAAAGATCGCTTATATCTTTGTAAGAATTCCCAACTAAAACAAAAGATTCTTCTGGAATTGCACACTTCTCCTTTAGGAGGACACTCAGGATTTTTAAAAACTTACCACAGGTGAAGAAAGAATTTTTTTGGGATGGCCTTAAATCTGATATTCAAAAGTTTGTGGCGGAATGTTTGGTTTGCCAGCAGAATAAAGTGGAAACAATTAAGACCCCGGGACTTCTACAACCTTTACCCATTCCAAGTCAACGTTGGGAGGAGATTTCAATGGATTTTATCACAGGTTTACCTAAGTCCGAAGGAAAGAGTGTCATCATGTTGGTAGTTGATAGACTTACCAAGTATGCACACTTTTGTGCATTATCTCATCCATTTAAAGCAAGTACAGTTGCTACTACATTTATGGACAGAATTCAAAAGCTACATGGAATCCCAAGGGTTATTGTGAGTGACAGAGATCCCATTTTTATTGGAAATTTTTGGACGGAGTTATTTTCTTGTTTGGGTACTCAATTAGCTCATAGCTCATCTTATCATCCTCAATCTGATGGTCAAACTGAGATAGTAAATAAATGTTTGGAAGGATATCTTCGTTGTTTTGTATCTGATAAACAAACACAATGGGTCAAGTGGTTACCTCTTGCTGAATGGTGGTATAACACTTCCTTCCATACTGCAGCAAAAATGACCCCATTTATGGCACTTTATGGATATCATCCACCATCCATAACATCATCCTTAAGGGAAAATTCGAAGGTTCAAGCAGTGGAAGATCACATCGAGCATCAGCAAGAAGTTCTCCAACTCTTAAAGGATAACCCGAATTTGGCACAAAATCGAATGAAACAACAGGCAAATCAACATCATAGCGAGAGAAGTTTTGATGTAGGAGATTGGGTATTTTTACGGCTACAACCATACAAACAAATGTCCCTCAAGCAAGCAAAGAAGGATAATAAATTATCGCCAAAGTACTATGGTCCTTATAAGGTGTTGCAAAAGATTGGTACTATGGCATACAAATTGGAGCTTCCTGCTTCTTCGCGAGTACATCCAATTTTCCATGTTTCATGCTTAAAGAAGGTTATTGGTGAAAATATTCCAGTTCAAACAATATTACCAGAACTTGATGAGGAAGGAAAAATCATATTGGAACCTGAAGCGGTCACAGAAACAAGAACTCGAAAACTACGGAATCGATCAATTTCAGAATATCTCATCAAGTGGAAGAACTTACCCACTGAAGATTCTACATAGGAGGATGAGAATTTTATATAGAAGCACCCAGAGCTACTCAAGTGTTGAGGACAACACTTTTTTGAAGGAGAGGGGCATGTTAGGTCCCTATATTACTAGTATAGTCCCTTATTGTTGTTAGTGTAACCCCTTATTGTTATTATTGTACCCTTGTAACCCCCATTTTGTTATTATTGTGCCCTTAAATTATTATTGTTAGGTCGGCTAGGATTACATTGTGGCCCACTAGGATTACATTATGGCCCCATGGACTCCTATATAGAAAGGAGGTTTTGTAAATTGTATCATCCAAGAATTGTTCATTTATGTAATGTATTGGAGGTTGCCCCCTCGAAGTGGCTTATTTCTATGGCGTTGATATCTCTTTTCTTCTATTTTTGGAGCTGGTTACACAACAAACCTTATTAATTAATGAGGATTATTACTATTTATTTTTATTCATAAGGATTATTTTAAGATATTTGTGCCGGTGTAAGTCTAAAATAATCCAATATACAATGGTGTCTTTGAGTACAAATTAAATTATAGAGGGTAGTGATGAGTTTCCTAATTAAAATTCCTATGATTAGATGGAAAAGTGGCCAAGAATATCCATCCAATATGAAAGTAACATTCAAATAAGTGCATTGTAATGACAACATAATCCTTGTAGCATGATAACATATACAAAACAAACACATGAAATCAAAGAGCTATAAAATAAGTATATTATAATTCATTTGATATGTGAATGAAGTGTCGGAAAGTAAATCATAGAGACACTATACCATGGGCTACCCTATCAAGTGCATGTATTGGGAGTGCTCTCAAGTATGAAATGGATGAGGGCATATGATGAGAAGCTCTTGACACCTATGTAGTAAATCCACCCTCTAGAATGAGGACTTTCGCCTCTTCTTTATAGAACATAATAAAAAGATAGAGAATGTAATCGATGAAATAGAAGAGGATAAAATTGTGGGTTAAAGGCCTATGTGCTAGATCATTTTGGATGTCACAATTTCTCTCTAGTGAATTTTCTCTCTTTCAAAACTAGGTTTGTTGAAAGCACACATCTCCTCAAAGCACTTTGTAGCTAATGTTTTCTCTTTAATTTACAATTGTGTTTAAATTATCTTTAGTGAGGCACATGTCTTCTAAAATATGTGTTATTTTAGCACGTAATACTCAGAATAGTGCATTAAATGTATGAGAAACAAGTCAACACTACTTCTCCATGATATCTATTTTTTTCTTATTATGAAGTTCCAACCTACTAGAAATAGTTCAGTATGGTGCCCCCTTTGTAATAAATTGTTGTTTTCCTTTAGTAACCATATATATCTATTTATTTTTGTTTGTATGGATGAAATACAAAGATTTCCTAGAATGATCCTCCTTGAGCACACCCTCTCCAAGACTAGTCACCGTTTGCATGGTTGAAGCACGAAATATGCCAATATTTACATTTCTCATTGTAATAATTACCATGTGTGGATGAAAATAGGTCTAATTTGACTTCATGAAGAAAATAAATGATGCATATATGGCTAGGTTGAATTGCATCGTGTGGATTTTCCAAGAAGAGGCTCACATGCAAGGTGTGGGAATAAAGGTTTATTTTCTCTAAAATAGTATGATGCCTAGAGAGGCTAAAGTAAAAAAGGATAAGGTGTATAAAAATAGCAAAAGGCCCTCAAGCAAGGCATCACTTCCTAGGCTCGATTATAGCTCTAGGCATCCTCCAATTTTGAACAAAATACAATGGTGGAATTTCAAATAAATTGATGCCCTAACTATCACACCAAGAGGGAATCCTTGATGCTCCTTTGACTTGAGGATTTCTTGAAGGTTTTCACTTTGTATTTCATCATCCAAAACCTATTATCTTAACTATAAATGACCATTGGATGAGCCTTTACCACAGTATATCTCCAAAACCTTAGTCTTATAGTATTTCTTTCAAAAACAAATTCATGGAAAGTCACCCTAGATTCTCCGAAAGCTCACACTTTAATTAAATATTTCTTTGCCTCACTTTGAAGCCTAGTATAAACATGTCAATCACAAGTGAGGGATTTTGGAAGTTTTGATCTTAGGCATTCATCATTTTTTAATATTCCTAAACCCGAGGTCATCTTTCCCTCAAGCCTTTCTTGGAGATTCCTTCTTTTGGTTCTAAAGAAGGGAACCTATTATCTGATCCTCTTCTTTGAATGGGCATTGGAAATCACATTGTGCATCGTTATTGGTCTCATCATTCTAGAAATTTCCCTATACCGAGACTCCTCCCATCAGTGAAATTTCATAAAGAGCAGGGGAAATTGAAT
Organism: Pinus albicaulis; assembly: GCA_034641835.2. Lineage (NCBI taxonomy): Eukaryota > Viridiplantae > Streptophyta > Pinopsida > Pinales > Pinaceae > Pinus > Pinus albicaulis. The sequence continues at coordinate 14,197 of JAXQQM020076999.1, forward strand.
GAAGTGACAGTGGGTCCTTGTCCCATTGTTTCCACTTGATCTAGTAGTAGTCCCTTTGGAACCCCTCCTAGGACCCTTGCTAAATTAAGTGATAACATTTTTCAAAAACAAGTATAAAGCAGATGGCTCACTTGAAAATAATAAAGCTAGGCTTGTGGAAAAAGGTTTTACACAAAAAGAAGGGGTCTATTATGAGAAGACTTATTCCCCCACAGAAAAATGGGATAGCATCTAGACACTCTTTGCCCTAGAAACTCAAAAAGTTGGAAAGTTCATAAAATGGATTTAAAAACTGCTTTCTTGAATGGAGATATGAAAGAGAATTTTTTTGTGTCCCAACCAGAAGGAATTTTTGTGAAGGGTTAGGAACATAAAGCATGCAAGAGGTAAAATCCTTGTATGGCCTCAAGAAAGCACCATGAGCCTAGTATAATAAGGGGTTGGGGAATATGGGCTTAGGGGTTAGAGGTTTAGGGTTTAGGGGAATAATGAGTTAGTGGTTAAGGGGTTAGGGATTGGGGGCTTAAGGTTTAGGGGATTTAGGTGAATTTAGGGGTTAGGGGCATAACGAGTTAGTATTTAAGGGATTAGGGATTCAGGTTAGGGGAATAATGAGTTAGTGGGTAAGGGGTTATGCAGTTAGAGATTTTAGGGGATAAAGAGCAGGGGAAATTGAATGAGGTGACAGTGGGTCCTTATCCCATTGTGAAGGAATTTTTGTGAAGGTTAGGTACATAAAGCATGCAAATGGTAAAATCCTTGTATGGCCTCAAGAAAACACCACGATCCTGGTATAATAATGGGTTAGGGGAATAGGGGCTTAGGGGTTAGAGGTTTAGGGTTTAGGGGAATAATGAGTTAGTGGTTAAGGGGTTAGGGATTGGAGGCTTAAGGGTTAGGGGATTTAGGCGCATTTAGGGGTTAGGGGCATAATGAGTTAGTATTTAAGGGATTAGGGATTCAGGTTAGGGGAATAATGAGTTAGTGGGTAAGGGGTTATGCAGTTAGAGATTTTAGGGGATTTAGCTGTTAGGGATTTTAGGGGTTAGTGGTTAGGGGTTAAGGGGTTATAGATTAAGGGGTTAGATGTTTAGGGGGTTAAATGGGTTATGGGTTTAGAGGTTTAGGGGGTTAGGGGATTTAGCAGTTAAGGATTTTAGTGGTTAGGGGTTAGGTTTTTGGGGTTAAATGGGTTAGGTTTTTAGGGGTTTAGGGGGTTAAATGGGTTAGGGTCGGGAATTAGGGTTTAAGGGGTTAGGGGTTAAGGGTTTAGAGGTTTAGGGTTTAGGGGGTTAAATGGGTTAGGGGTTTAGGGTTTAGGGGGTTAAATGGGTGAGGGGTTATAGCAATTTATTAGGTGAACAAGGCATAATCTAGTTGTAGTAACCATAACTTGGTCAAGTTGTTATAGTCAAGGCAAGACTTGGTTGGGTTCCCAAGTTCCAAAAAAGTAAGGGTAATTGTGAGGGCATGATAACTAAGGAGTGTCAATGCGTGCCAAGGAATGAAAAGGCATGCTAACACATGCTAGAAAGTGTCAATGGATGTTGAGGACTGTTAGGGAGTGCCAGGACATTGCAAGGGAGAACTAGGTCAAAATGCATGGAAATGAACGAATAAGAGTGTGTGCCAAGTAGTGTCAACAAATTCCAAGTGTCTCAAGGATAAAGTGTGTTAGGAGAAGGTCAGAATAAGACTTGTAGGAGGTAAGCCTATGGTTACATAAAGGGTTGGAAAAATTAGTTTCAGACAAAGGGAAACTTTGGGCTGGGCACAACATCGATTTTCCAATGACTTGGTTGGGTTCCCAAGTCACAAAAAAGCAAGGTTATCTATGACGACATGAAAGCTAAGGAATACCAAGGTATGTCAGGGAATTCCTAGAAGTACTAAGACATGTTAGGCAGTTCCAAGGCATGATAGGCATGCCAAGATGTGGCAGGTGCCAGGGTGTGGCATGAACACATGCTAGGGAGTGTGAGGGCCAAGTGTCAGGGAAACACAAGGGATTTTCTATAGTTTGTACTAGTTCTGAAAAAGGACTAGCAACAATTAATCTCTTTGACTACAAAAAGTATTCTACTTGTTGTGTTGGGGAGTTTCTCTCAGGAAATTTATGGAGAACCCGACATATTTTTTACATATGTATTGTGCATAACCTTTATAAATCTACCCTTAAAATCAGGGTCAACCCAAATAAATTTGATTTGGGGGTTCCACTGCAACAACATTTTCCCCACAACAAGCACAAGATCAAGCCAACATGTGTGATGTGTGCGTTTAAAGAGATGGATAGGTAGGTTTACCCTTACGAGAACATGGCACCTTAAAATCTGACCACGATTACTGAGTGCAAGAATTTGCGAAATGGAATTATGAGTGGAGCCTTTTCCAGAAGAGATTATTCATTTACATTACAATATATACAACATGCAGTTAGTGTTCCATCCATGTTAGCACACACACTTGATGGTATCAATCCTTAAACTGGTACAAAAAAATGATTTTATATATTCACATACGGGACAGTCACAAGATGTCAACAAAATCACATACTTATCGAAATCCTCAACCAAGAATATGCTACATTGCTTCTTAATGTGCTTTCAACTAGGTGGGCATCAATGACAATCATTACAATGGGTTAAGGGGATCTAAGAGAGAATTATGTAAGGAGTTCCTTCTAGGTAAAGGCCATTGGTATTACTATTGTTAAAGGGGGTGGCCTACAAGGATACATTGGTAGCTATTGATGCAAGAGCATAATTTCAACAATTTATTTCAAAATTTGTATTTGTCCTCCATAAGGTCTTAGAGATTTATAGAAGAGGAAGTTGGTTTCCTTGTTGCCCTATAATTTTGTAGAATTTCTAACTTCATATTTGGAATAGGAAATTTTAGTAATTTTAGGCATAAGTTAAGATGTTTTTATTTTTACTTTTAAGGCCTCCTAGTCATTAGGAAATTTGAGTCTTATGATTAGGATTACTTGTGGCATCCTATGTATTTTTCAAACTCCAATACACCAAGGCAAATATGTGGAGGACATTTGGGGGAAATGTGATTGTCCATCAAATGTAGATCGGATTTGGGGAACTTGTAGCTCTTTTCCTTGGACCCTACTAGTTCTTAGAGGTTGTATTTGGAGCAGTTAGAAGGAAAAGCATAATATGCCCAAGAATATTAGCGTTGGAGCACCTATGGTTTGGGATAAAGGATAAGGGGTTCTAGGAGTTAATGGGTTTAAGGGTTTAGGAGCAAGGGGTTAAGGGTAAAGGGTAAAGGGTTAGGGCTTATGGGATTTAGAGGTTAGGGGGTTGAGGTATAGGGGGTTTAAGGGTTAGAGGTTAATGGCTTAGTGGTTAAGGGATTTAGGGGTTAATATTAACCATCAAGGGCTTACATGTCATGGTATTTAGGGGTTAAGTGCCTAAGGGTTATGTTATTTAGGTGTCAACAGGTTAAGGGGTTAGGGGTTAATGAGTTTAGGGGTTAGGGGTTATGGGTTAAGGGTCAAGGTTTAAGAGGATATGGGATTAGGGTTTATGGGGTTCAAGGATTATAAGTTAGTGGTTAGGGGTTAAGGGGTTAATGGCTTTGGGTTTAAGGGATCAAGGGGTTAATTTGTTATGAGTTATGGGTGTAGGGATTAAGGGATTGTGGCTTTGGGGTTAAAGGGATAGGGACTTTAGTGGTTATGGGTTAAGTGTGTATGGGTTGTGATAATGTGGCCCTTAAACCCTTGTCACAACTATTGGGGGTTCCCCTATCAATTTCTCTCATTGCCTTACCTATAGGTCTCCTAGCCCCTATGCCATAAGGCCCTAAGGCCCTAAGGCTCCTTCTCATTCTCTAATGTTAGGATTATAGATCTCAGTAAACCATGCTCGAACCTCTCACTTCTACCCATCCATGCTACCCTTATGTCCCCTTGCCCCGCTCAATACACCAAAATAACCCCCTCCCCCAAAATTCATGAGAATTGAACATTTGGAGGCGATCATTTAACAACAAATTCACAACTACTCCATTTATAATGGTGTCTTGGAGCTATTAGATGTCATTTCATTGAGCTACAGTGATAGGTGAGAGCTATGCATAGCTCACTAAAGGTGTATCAAGAGACTATTAGTCTATTGGCTATATAATTTGACTCTTTTTTTGTAACTTAGCGAAATGGAAAAGATGTGGAGACAATCTCCATTCTTCTTCTTTCACCGGGCCATATAAAATAAATGAAGCAAATAGTCTCAACCCCTTGGAGAAGGAAAGTTGAGAACAATAATTAGCATGAACAAACAAATAATCCAATGAGTTAAGCTTAGAGGGGTCTCCCTTTGTAAAAAAGCATCCATAAGCTTGTTAGAGTTAGTATGAATCTTTACTAGAGGTTGAGTAGTCTTCACATCACCAACCACATCCAATAGAAAGGTACCAACCCCTAAAATAAAAATGATGTCTCCAAATAAGGTGTAGTTAATACCAATAATATCACCTTATGAATCTATTACAATATGATTTGGAAAGTACGTTTCCATACATGTGTGAAAGAAACAATCCATTTGGTTAGCAAAAGGAAGTCTTTTTGAAGACCTCAAGAAACCCCCTTGAAGGAGACAAGAAGGGTTTGAAACCATAGAATACAAGTCGATCTATGAACCCTATTTCTGATGTGTTTTGTGCATGTGTTTGTTCACTCGGTTTGACATGTGATAGATAATATATGAAGCCTTTTTTTCCACATATCATCTTCATTAGATATCATGTTGCTAATAATGAAGTGTCTAGATTAGAGTTAAAGTTGCTATTTTAGTTTGTTGTCTTTTTTTCTCTTTTAGAGTACGAATATTTCTGGTCTACTGTGCTAAGGTAGTTTGGCTTTCAAATATTCAAGGAATATGTGAGCTAATATAATACCATATTGTAATATTTGAAATAACATGATGAACTATTTAGCACAATTTATGGTGTTGGATTAATTGAGATGTTTATTTTTGGATGGATGGATGTACATTTCTTTAGCCAATATACAAAACTCACTAAGCATTGTTGCATGTATGTTATTGACATGTTGAAGTGTCATTGAGACTTAGAGGTAGAATATTTATACTTGTATGTTGTCACCTATCCAGGTGTGATGATACCTTGTGGAGGTAGGAAAATTTTCCATTTTTAAACTCTTGGATATATTCTATATGCTCTTTAGAGAATTTCAACCTATTAAACAAAATTACATAAAAGTGTACATTCATGCAATAATTATTAATTGATTTGGGGGTGACTCAAAAAATTGTAGCATGTTGGCTTATTGAATTTGTAAGTAAGTTAGGGTTTGATAAATTTGTAAGCTTCAGTGGCTTTATTGTGGTTGTATGTGTTTTAGAGAAGCGATTTTGGAGTGGTGGTTGTGCTTCCTTTATTGAATTTGATTTCTTTGGTTCTTCTTCTTGTGCATGCCCATTGTGGTATCTTCTCGTTTGCAACTATTTTCTTATTATGTACAGAAAAAGTTCTTGTTACATCCTTGAAAAAGTTGCACAATTGTCCTGATTTATCTCTGTAATACCTTGAGTTGTCTCGCTTCTTTCAATTGGGCTGGAATTTTCCACCTCAAGAGGGTTGTTAGTTGTTGTCTAACTAAATTGTTGCAACATTTTTTCTTGTTTTATTTATTTATTTTTTCTTCAAGGAGGTGTTTCCTTTAAACTCTAGAAGAAGCATTGCAAGTGGCCTGATTATAATAGTCATCAAAATTTGTCTGTGATCATGGGCAAGAAAACCCTCATAGTGTGAAAATTGGGTATGTTATACCTATGGAAAACTTTGGCTTGTTGAACCCTTAGTTGAACTGAGAGGGGGGGTGAATCAGTTTAACACATTCTTGGACTTTAAAAACTTTCCTTTAAATTAATTTACACCTTCATTTCATGATCAACTTAATATGTGAGCAATCTTAATATGTGAGCAACAAGTATTAAGCAAATTGGATAATGTAACATTAATCTTAATATGTGAGCATCAAGTATTAAGCAGATTAGATACACCAAATCAACACATAAACATCATGCACATAGACAACAGATATAAGTGGAAACCCATAAGGGAGAAAACCACATCTTATTATTGTTTTGATGCAAAGGAAAGCTCCAAATCCCTCTCACCGCTGATTTTCTGCAGGCTCCGACCTACAGGAGGCTCCTACCTCAATTCTGCAAGCTACAACTTGCAAGGAAGCTCCAACTCCCAACTATTTTCTACAGGCTACAACCTACAGGAGGCTCCTACCTCAGTCAGCTACAACTGACTTCTATCAAGCTACAACTTGATATGGAAGCACCAACTTCCTCACTCTTTCAATAAAAACACATGCTGATTTACCTGGATATCATATATGTTCTATTCCTTCTTCACTGCTGTCCACCAGTCTTTATATCTGTCTTATATCATTTCTAAATCTTCACAGCATCACTATCTTCTCCTGCTTCTTCTTACACTCTATGCCTCATTTCTCCATTCTCCAACCTCTAAATGCATATCAATGTGATATCATTTATAGAGTTCACCTCTTGACTATTTGTATTCCACAGGGAATTCAAAGTGAACAACCATGACTCCTTGACTTCTGTCTTCTCATTTCTTTGTCCAGCTCATTCAGAAAAATATAACAATATGTACAAATTTCAATATTACAGTGGGATATTTCTTTGCCTATGGAGACTTTCCTTTGCATCACAAATAATATAAAATAATTTACATTCACATTTTCAGTTACATACATCAATTTCACTCAGCGCTTTTTCTGACCCTTGGCTTGCTGGTTTTGTCTTTTCTGCTGCTGTCATGTAATAGTTCTACATACTTTGTTCACTGTCTTTTTCAGTTCTGCATATTCTCCTACTTTCTATGCACGTACCCCTGCTTTTTCTTCATATCTGGTAGTTTAAATTAATGCTGAAGCTTTTCCATCAAAGATTAAAATATTTGTTATAGCTCAACAAGGAAATTTAATTTAGTTGGAAACGCTCAAATTGGCAAACTCAGTTTTGGAAGCCCGCCTTTAATGCACTATGAAAAAGTAATCAATACAATTTCAACCCAACAACTCTAATGCGGAAGTAGCTCTTCATTTTATGCGCTCTGGTCAAAAATCCACTTTATGAGTTTGAAATTAATATTTCAAACTTTGGTTACAAACCCTTTCATATACCTTTGAATTGGACGCGCAATATTTTAAATCTCTGATTTAAAACTTTATAAATAAAACTCCTTTCAATCTTCATATATCGGAAGTTTTTGTTCAGAACCTATGGTTAAAACCATAATCAACCCCATCTTATAATGTGTCGAATTAATATTCGAATATTCCAACTAAAACCATATTAAACTTTAACTTTCAATCTTCATATGCGGCGTTTCCTCTATATACCATATTTCATACCATGATTAATTAAATATCAACATATGTCTGTTCCAAAGTTTGACTTTGTTTTAATCATTAGCATAGTGTAATACGCACTTTCGGGGCCCACACATATGTAACTTACCATGCATTCACATCTTCATTACTTACCAAATCCATCCAACATCGTGATATATCTGGCCCATAGTTTTAATGCATGTTCGGTCATAACATTTCATACAAACTCAGATTAAAGGCCAACCACCATACTTTATTCATATCAATCCAAACTTTAGGTTAAAACCAAAGGCCAACATGTATTAAAGTTCTGAACAAGGTTATAAAGACCCTCAATGCATATAAAATGCCCTTTTATTAAAACCCACTTTAACACATTATATGCGAAGTTGGTCCTTCAACAAAGCTCTATGGTTATAAACCATAGACCTTTACTCATTCCGTGGAGTTAATTTAATATATCGGATTCAAAGAAAACCTTTGGCTCTTACATACGTTTAATGTATGCTTAGACTCACACTTCGCTAATATATATCCGAGCCATATTAATTATACCACCCTTGGCTTAAAGTCCGACATATTAACACCCCATTTCATACTTTATATTGAACTGCGCAACCTGTATTAACCCAAAGGAATCTTTTATCCACTTAATTCATACCAAGTTCAACTTTGGTTAACCCACAGCAATTGCGTATATATGTTAACATTTCAACTTTGTAAGGCTTCGATCTTGGAGTAACACCAACTCACTCATTCGACTAAATATCACATTCAATAGTTAAATACCAATTATCACATGATAATTCACTAGGGCCCATGCAGCTTAATGCTTACCTTGCTTATCGAGTATGCAACTCCGCTTGGATCCAATGATCCACCTTCTCTCGCACTCCAACCATCCCTTGGGTGCACATCTGACGACAATCGTGTAATTAAATTGTGCGAGGTTTAAATCTCAGAAATTGCGTGATGTAAGTGGGTTTTAGAAACCACTTATGGCCACGCGTCAAACTCCTAACGATATCGCGTTCCAATTGCAAAAACAGCTTACCACTTAAAGAACCACGCGATACTACTGGTTTCGGGGCTCGAAACTATTCTCATAGTTCCAATTGTTTTGCTTATTCACAGTTCCACCGTCCTCCTACGCCTTCACTAAATTTGGTTTCCAATTAACTGAATGTGCAACGAAACATACCAGTCTTCCTTTTGATCTCGTTCAGGCTTGAACCCATCAACGCACAGTTCAGTCCTTTGTGGATTCGATTTTGTTTTGCCTCACACATACGCCATTCACTTCATTTGATTCTGGTTCAGGGTTCTTCCAACTTTACCATTAACCACTGCTCCAACGCATCTCTGCGTCGACCATCAATCCATCGATTTCATTCTCCCGACTATTATCAATCTGATTTTCCCCTTTCGAATTCACTGTATCATTCTTCATGATTCAGGTGTCAATACATCTCGGCCTTAACCTTCATCACAACACTTCTTCATATGTTAAATCCCTGCCACATTTAGCATTTGAAAATAACAACATACCTGGTTCAACCCCGCTCACGGTTTCGTTAACCAGGTCCACTCCTCTTCAACCTGCGCCATCACTTATGGCTCTATGCTTCCCTTCGATTCTTCAAAGGCACAAAAATTGCGTTATAGTATTTGTCATCAATAATTTCAAATGGGTTTTAAACCCTCTGCCTTACTTATTTCATTCGAATAGAATACATCGCTTATGCATTAACCCACAATGATCACATACCTTGTGTTTCACTTACACAACGAATTCATAGCATGGATTTAATTATCACTGTGTCATCGATCTGTTCAAAGATCGATGACCAGATTACACATTTATCAAATCTCTTCAAACAGATCTATAACCCCTATCACAAAATTTCATTCCAACTTCTACTCATAAATTCTGAGTATTAGACTCTGAATAATTTTCTCACATAAGCAATGAATCAAATAAATCATTACACATCTAATTTAGAATCAACTCCTTTATATAAACAAATGTAATAGATTTACAAAAGCACCTTTTTTTCTTCGGCCAGATCTTCGAATCAAATGGCCCTCCTACCTCCTACTCTGTCTCTCCAGATCTCTCCTTTGTGCTCCTTTTATGCTTTCTTACTGCTGCCTCTCTGCTACTTTGCTTCTCTCTTTGCTTCCTCTGTTACCTCTCTACTTCTTTGCTGCCTTTGCTTCTTGTCTTCTACTTTGCCTTATTTCTGGTTCAAGTGCTGCTCCTTTGTGCTCCTTTGCCATCAATGACAATATTTCCAACATGGATAACATCCAATTAGATATGTTATACATAGTTCACAATTAGGAGATCACAAACCATACAGTTTCACATAAAAATGCACTACTCCTCAAATATCAGGGTAAGTGCAAGATTATTTATTGAATATAGTTTAGTCACATGATACAACTATCCCACAACTCTACAGTAGAGAGACCAACATGGAACAACAAGCTTAAAATCAATCGATGCACTCACTTTCATGGGAATTTCATGAACATTTTTATTTTCTTATATAATGCACTTTTACCCACATCATGAGATCACACAAAAATGGTATTCATAATAAATTTTTATGGGTGAAGTAATTCATTTTTCCTGCCAGATCAAGTTACGTAGCTATAATGTCTCGTGTTTTTTCATACATTCGACCGGAAACATATCTTGCAGGAATTTTGAAGGAAATCCCACTCAAATTATCAGAGAATCTCTAGGTGATCTCATTAAAAAAGTATGTTTATCCTTATATGTTGATTATTCTTGCTCTTCACTGTGTTTTTTATATAAATTAATTTCAATTCATTCATATCAGATATACTCCAGCTCCTAGTTCCAATTTAAAGGTCGAGTTCTCAACATTGTTTGTTGTTATTTATTTGGAAAGTGTTTTTGGTTTGAAGATGTTGCAAGAGATGATAATCTCAAATAGTTGTTGACTGGGCCAATGCAAGTTTTATAGGTAGAATGTGCGGCTTCAATCACTGATGTCTCAAATTTGGCCACACATTCAGGAGCTAGAATGGTCATCCTTCACCCACATTTATCATGAGCTCAATAAACTAGCAGATAAGCTCTCTGAGGAGGCATTCAAGTAGCCATTTGATGAACTATCAGCAAGATCAAGGTTGTGACACACCCAAAAAAAGGAAACTCGCAAAATTTAAGCTAACAACAACCCCTACTCATGAAGCTGACAACTTGTCTCCCTCGAGGACCACTGCCTTCTCCTTCATCAGGAAATACTTCCTCAACAACTCACTCAACTGCATCATTTCTATACCCCCAACAATCTATTTATGTTATTGTGCCCATAACATTTTTCGAATAATCTGATGTTTCATAGGTGAATGTCAAATGCCAATTTACTATTTGAAAACCAAATTTTCATCCCTTGTACCTAATGAGCCTTCTTCATTGAGTATTTTCTTGAATGGTGTTTTGTTTACTAATTTGTATCATTCAATGATTTCTTATATGTCAAAATTCTTCTCTATTTCATGCCTTACGACGATTCCTTTGCAACATCTAGTGCAATTGCTAGTTTAATTTTTTTCACATATTTAAAAAAATAAACAATTTTCATTCATGGAATGTAACTCAATTGACAATCACCCTGTTATGAAGTATTATGTTAAAACATGAGATTCAAAGTTAAAATCCCCTTGAGTAGCCAACCAAAAATAATATTTTTTATCTATTTATTTATTAAATTTTTAGAATGTGGTTTAATAAAAAAAGAAAAATATAATATAAAAGAAATAAATATGACATGATTAAATTTCATGTGGTTTGAATATCTATTTTCAAAAATAAAAAATATAATTATCCACTATCCACTCATGGATATTTAAATGAAAACTTCCAAATGTTAATGATTTTGTGTTAATTACTAGCTATCTTAAATGGGTTTCGTCTTAATTGTCATTGTCTTAAGTCGCCATTGTCTTAAATATAAAGTTTCGTCTTAAATATTTTTGTCTCAAAGTGCTTTTGTTTTAAAATATTTTTGTCTCAAATTGCTTTTGTCTTAAAATATTTTTGTCTCAAACTGCTTTTGTCTTAAATATAAAGTTTTGTCTTAAAATATTTTTGTCTCAAACTCGTTTTCTCTTAAATATAAATTTTTGTCTTAAAATACTTTTGTCTTAAATTTTTTTTGTCTCAAATTTTTTTTGTTTTAAATATTTTTGTCTCAAATTGTTTTTGTCTTAAATATAAAATTTTGTCTCAAATTATTTTTTTCTCACACTATATTTGTCTTAAATTTTATATTTAAGACAATTCAATTGATATTAACTTTTAATATAAAATAACTAAAATAAAAAGTGACTTTTTAAGACAAAAGATTTCTTTTGTCTTAAAAAAATGTCTTAAAATGCCCTTAGTGTAGTAGTTCCAAGACCAAGACAACCACAAATGACCCAAGTCAACCCTCCTCCAAGTCTCTTCCACCAAATCAAAGTCATCAAAGTCAACGTTGGTCAAATTTCTGAATTATGGTCATCCCCTAAAAATTTGACCCCTAAAATTTTGAGCCCTGAAATTTAGGAACTATAATAGCTCTGAAAAATAACATAGATTACTCGCACATGTGGAAATATTAGGGTAGAAAACAAGATTATCTTTCTTCTTAGCCTTTGCTCTCTTTCTCCTTCTGCTTCATTGATTTTCTTCTTCTTGCTTGCACATAAATCAAATTAGTTTCTAAAATGTGGAGCACAGTTTCCAATATATAGTTGTTCGACCATATGAAGAGATACAACTTGTGGGCTGATCGACTTCTCCATCGGGAGGGCTGACTTGGTCTTGTGGTGAAAAAATTGACTCTTTTGGCTTCAAATGAATAAATAAAACTTTTTCTTACAAATACTCCAAATGGGACTTTGACTCATGACAAATTTTGTTATTAACTCAATAAACCCTAGAAGCATGAAGAACATGCTTTCACTAGAAATTAATAATTATAAAATATTTTTCTTCTTTTTATTTTTACATGAAATAGATATTGATGTAAGTACAATGATAATTATGAAGACCAAACCTAGTTACATTTTTCAACAAATTATTCTTAAATAGTCCTTTTTTAGAACAACCCTCTTTGTGACATTGATGATGATTATATTCAAAAATCCATTAATGAGCTACTCTATGAGACAACTTAAATTGTATATGAAGATGAAGTTGAACATGACCTTTTCAAATGCATTGTAAGTAATTGGGAAGAAATATTGTGAAATAGAGATTAACATGGTTTGAGATATGACTAACTCAACAACTTTCATATCCTAGATGACTCAAAACCAATTAAGTTTGTGAGTAGAGGAGTTCTTAATAAAGAAATATTAAAAATCGATCAGAAAATATTGAAGTGCCAACATCCCAATTGCATTGGTCATATGGAAGATCATTGTTTCTTTCTCCATCCTTATTGACATTGTGACAAGAAGAATCATTCATCCAACAAATGCTCTAGAAGAAACAAACCTACAAGATTAAAAATTCACTAAGGGTAGATAAATTCTTGATGATATTCATCAATAGCTAAGAATATATATTAGTCTTACCAAAGGATTCAATCTGGACTAAAGACATATCTTGTAGCATATAATGAAATGAGAAAGGTACTCTCTTCTAGCTCAAAGTAAGAAGTGTAATGATAAAACAATCCTACACCTTAAGTGGAGAAGTTTACAAATTCAATGAATATGATTCATGGTTAACCAAAAACTACATGTTGTCTCTCATTTCATTTGAAAAAGTGGGAAATTTATGATAATTGTAAACTTAAAGTTTTCACCAACACCATCAAATTTCCAAATGGACAAATAAATTAGGAGATGAGAAACAAACAGATCAACAAATGGGAAAATAATTTACTAGATGGGAAATAGGTCGAACACTATAAGGTCATCAACAATCAGTGGATGGAAGACTTTGTTAGAATCATGTTTCAATGTCTTGCATTTAATTAGTTTTTGGCAAACATTTTTAAGGACATGTCAAACTTTTAACTCATTCACTTCTTTAAGTTTTCTCTCATCATCTTACAATTCAACATCTATATTTGAAAATTTAAAAAAAAAATATTCATTAAAGTTTAGCTTAAAAGTCTCAACATCAAGACTTGGAGATGGTACCATTTATTACTTCTTGTTGGTATTATTGTTCAAACTTATCAATTCTAGAGAAAATATTATACTCTTACTCATATACAATTATGAAGTCCTAATATGCCACTTTTATATATTTCACATTATAAAATATAGTTTTTATTTCAAGTGTGTTACAAATTTGTACTTTCTTTCTCACTTATCTTTTTTTAATAAAAAATAAATATGAAAACAATTTAAAATGATTTCAATCATATATTGTATTTATATCATTAAATTAATATAACATTAAAAAAAAAAGAATTAAAATATTTTCTATAAAATTTTGAAATATTCCTAAATCATGAATTTTATTCTTTTAACAAAGTTATCACTAAACCACACTTTTGATAAAACAACTTCAAAAACACTTACATATCCTCCGTAAAAGTGTGACTAGAAACTATTTGTTTTAAGTTTAAAATAGTTGTCCTATTTACTTGTTTTAAAAATAATGATTAATTAATGACAGGTTATGTGGTTGATATTACTTGAATTAAAAAATAAAGAAAATATCGAACATGTATGACTTTGTAATTCTTATTAAAATAATTAAAATAGCACATATTACTTTTGAGAATTTGTTGTTCGAGTTGAAGCCGTGTGTTTGACAGGAATTTCTTTGAACGTCTTGCTTATTTTACTGAAGGGCAGAAACACGATATTTGTAATTGTAAAACTGCTACGTATTAGCAGAATTTGAAGAATTAAAATTACTGGAGCCAGAATCAGCAGTACAGAAGGAATATTCCAGGAGCCCCGCTATGACCTTCTCAACAATAGTAAAATTTGCATTAACAAACAACAGCTGTCCGCCGGTATTCTTATTTCTATATCATGTAATGTCAAATCAGTCCCTCTTGCAACCTGTAATTCCTGCTGTTTTCAAGAAACCAATTTTGATACATTATTTCTCCACCGCCACCATGTCTTAAACAAACCACACATGCCACCGGTGTGTGTGCCGCATCAGCAGATACTTCATCAGAAAGATGCTTTCTCAGGTAGCAACCCTTTTTCACGGCAGCACTGAATGGCCCCATCAAACATCTCTTCCATGGTGTAGTTGAACTTGAAGCCCAAGTCCAGGAGCTTCTTGGATGAAAATGGCACAGCCGGCAGGGACTCATCTGCATCCTTGAACCTGTATATTAACAGGTTCAATAAAAATTACCCACAGCCATTAATTGCAGGCAACAATCTTTACTGATCTGTATTGTAAATAACTGAACTGTATTGTAAATAAATTAAGTCTTATCTGAAGTCTTATGGAAAATATTAAGCACAATCTACTAAGTGTCCATGATCTGTAAATATGTGAAGTTTTATGGAAAATATTAAACACATTGTTCTAAGTGTTTTGATTCGCTCATTTTATTTTTATCTAGTGGATAATCTTATCTAATACATAGACAAAATATAAAAAACAATAAACTAATCATTAACTTATTACATTATGCTTAATATTTAACTTTATTTGAAAATCTAAAAGAAATTTTGTTTAATAAACTCACGTGGTTGGTACATTATACTCTGGGTATTTCTTAGCCAGCATCTTGGCCACTTGGACAATGGTGGCATCACAGGTGGAAGAGATGTATCTGCCCTTTGCTTCAGGATGTTCATATACAAAGATATGTGACATACAGAGATCATCCAAGTGAACCAGCTGCACCTGCCTCAGTATCATGTAATGAGGCTCATTCCCTGCAATTTGTATATATATGCCAACAAAACATTTGTATCATCTCATTCAATCATCATGTAATAATTATTCAGAAACAATGCAATTCTGTATCAAGTAAATTGGATTTTACACATACGCGTTAACAGTGCCAAGGCTGTGATCATGCTTGGAGGCATGGTCTGCATAATGAATGGACCAACAACCAATGTGGGGATAACAGTAATGAGATCAATCTTGTTCTCCTCTGCAAAATCCCAAGCAGATTTCTCTGCTAATGTCTTGGATACAAAGTACATCTGATCCACACAAAACAAAAATCAAACATGATTGTAATATCAGATATATATTCATACAGGCAAAGAAGTACAATGTCTTGGATACAAAGTACATCTGATCCACAAAAAACAAAAATCAAACATGGTTGTAATATCAGATATATATTCATACAGGCAAAGAAGTACAGAGAAGAGGGGAGGGTTTTATTAGGCAGAGAAGTATAAAGGGTTAGGGTTAGTTGCAGAAGCAATTCCAACAACGAAGTAAAGGGGAAGAGAGTAAAGTCCATCCACCTAACACACCTCATAAAAGAAGATAAGGCAGAACAAGCAATCATACTCACATCAACTAACCTGTATCTATATAAACCCTCCATTTTCCTCAGCAATGAAGAAAGGATTGGCAGCTGAGGTATATTAATTGTAACCAATCAACCATCACATATATAAACTCTCCTTTTTCTATGTGGCTTTTGGGATTTCGGATATCAAATGGACTGATAACTAATGGACTGGATTTTTTATCTTTTCTTCCATCTTTTGGATCCATCCCATTAATTTTTTCCTATGTAAATCATCTTCCAAACAAATTGATATTTTATCACATTAAATTTTTTCCTATCAACATTTCTTTCTAACCATTTAATGTTATCAACATTTTTAACTATTTAATAGAGTTCATTTTCAAAACATTTCTAACTATTTAACAGAGTTCATTTTCTAAGCAAATTAATGTGTTTGAACAGTAAATCATCTTAATTTTCAAAACAAATTAATGTTTTTAATGTAATTCATCTTCAAAACAAACAAATTGACAATTACTGAATGAAATGTATTATGCTCAGTAATGAAGTGAATCAAAGGAATCATGATCCTACCCATCCTGTCATTTTAACTTTTCTGCAAAGCTCCACGTTGGTCCAGCATGATTCGTCAAAAACTTTGCCTGGTGTTTGGAAATCGTCCGTAAAATTCACAGTCCCAGCAGATGACGTGAAAACAACTCGCTTCACGGTCTTGGCTTTTGCACAGGATCTCATAACATTCAAGACCCCATTCACTGTTGGCTTAATTATGTCGTTCTGTGTATAAAAAAACCAATTTAACGCTGTGAGGAAAAAAACCAATTTAATGATCTGATGAATTTAAAAGATATTTTTATTTGTAATATGTATTACAAAAGGTTAAGTTATGGTTAAATAGTTATAATATATTGTATATAAAATTTTTGGGTGATAATTATATTAGGCATATTTTTTTGGTCCAGTAGCCAGTGTGATTTATCATCAGAATAAAATGAGAAAATTGATAGAAGAACCAGTTTAAATAGATAAAGGATCGACTATCTCTTTATCTATTTAAATTGATTCCTAGATCAGTATTCTCATCTTATCTTAATGATAAACTACACTACACTGACTAGTAAACTCAGTAAACAAAATATTATTAAATGTAATACAATTTATAGATCACAGAAACCATATTCCTAATAATTATAACATAGCTAAATACAATATTAGATAAATTTAAAAAATGAATTTCAAATCAATTTTAATTCATATTTTTTTAATTTCTAAATTCATATAAAATGTAACACGAAATTTAAAAAAAAAAAAAAAAAAAAAAAACTTGAAACATCTTAATAAACAATCACAGGGGAAAGAGAACCAGACCTCGGGATCCTCAGACTCGAAATCCATGGGAGTGGCAACATGGAAAACACCCTCACACCCATCAATGGCAGCATCAAAACTTCCTTCATCATCCAAATCTGCTTTCCAGAGTGTCAATCTCTCATTTGCCCCAGGAAGATCCAACAGATGCTTCGTCTTCACAGGATTACCTGTATAAATAGAAATTTATGAACACCATTACTGTAATTACAACTGTTCCTCTTATGCAAACCCCAGCCATTGCCATGACAGTGTTGAGTCTGAGATCTGT
The DNA here is from genome assembly GCA_034641835.2 of Pinus albicaulis. Lineage (NCBI taxonomy): Eukaryota > Viridiplantae > Streptophyta > Pinopsida > Pinales > Pinaceae > Pinus > Pinus albicaulis. Next base: position 31,706 of record JAXQQM020076999.1, read on the forward strand.
ATACAAATGAACCAAATATTATAAACCTACCAGTGTCTCGCACAGTTGCTCTAACACTATATCCTCGCTCAAGCAAACGCATTATGAGCCATGACCCTATGAACCCAGCAGCTCCTGTGACACATACTGTTCCTCGATGGACCTGAGGATTCACAGGCGTTTCTTGTGGTAAGAGGGTCTGCTCTTCGCCAAAAGCCATTGCAGTACACTGAATCAACCGGCGAGCTAAATTTCCAAAACGCCTGGATGATGTTTTCTCGGCCCGGCTTCTGAGGCTCACAGAGGGTAATGGGGTTTTATAGCGCGTCTCCAGCGACTTGTCACAGAGAACAATAGCAGAAGAGTAGGTAAAACGATGTCGTTGGAGGACTGTGTTATATGGCTTCGTTGAGCTACCTAACATTCTAGTCTGACATGCCCTGGTTTGACTGTGACATGATGATTCTCCACTGAACAGATAATGGCGGAATGGCCATCACAACACTGAACATGCCGACGAAAGTTAGGAGAGGAAAATGAGATCGACCAGAGGGTGTACACGCATTTAGGTGTGTAGTTGGGAGATTTCATTTCTGTTGTTTTTGAAATATTATTTCTATAATTTATTAGTGATTTAGGTTCAAATCTAGAGATAAGGAACGAATCCTTAGGTAAGAAACGACAAACTTGTGATGTTGTACGAAACATAAATTACACACCATTCCTATAATTGAGGTAAGAAATACCATATATAATTGGTCTAAGAAATATCTAAGAAATACTATATATATATATATATATATATATATATATATATATATATATATATATATATAATTGGTCTAAGAAATACTATAGATATAGTAGTGTTTTTGTTTTCTGTCTTATTTCTTTTTCTATGAACATCTTACTTTACATCATATATTAATTATTTTAAAATATATGGTGCATTTTATTGGTAGAGACTTTGAGAATGGGAGTTATATGTTTCTCTATATACATCGCATTTTGCATCATATATTAACTAGTAATTGCATGAGGAGGCGCAAATGAAAGCCTTAAGGTGGAGCTGGTTTGAAGGTCTTAGCGGCTATTGGATGCAGCTCCTTGATCATGTTATTTTATATAAGAGCCATTAGCATTGCGAGAAAGTGGAGGAGGAGCTAGAATAAGTGATGAATTTATTTCGTGGTGGAAGAGTGGGCAGATTGTTACGTAATTTGTTAATTATAAGCTTACCGGGAATCTTTGCAAGCCCATGAGTTACAGCGTTCAGATATGGACATTGTGAAACTTACCCAAGGGCCATAATATCCATTTTTTAATGAAATCCTCGGCATCTGTATACATGTATAAATATTGTGCATGATAAGAAATAAAATGAAAGACTTAAAATTGATTTAATCTGTAGCAAGCATATTCAAAAATGGCAACATTGCCTTACGAAAGGACCTTATTTCATATTGTGCACTAGTGAACTTAACATCTCTTTGTTTTGCAAAAGAAACATGAATTTGAATACTTTAAGTCTAAACTGCAAAGCTAATAAATGCCTTATCGTGTTCGGAAAAGGGATGAGACGTTTCTGGGAAGGCCTTCAGATGTAGCTAAGCAAAAACTGCTTGTCAGAAATAAGTTCGTAATCATGGTTATAACATTGACATATTTACTTTTTATCAGTGCCATGCCAGACATATACTGAGGTATCGATTTGCATGACACGGTAATTTCCATATCTCCCAGCGAATTGATAGAATTCCCAGACACCTTCATTAGCCATACTTGAACATAAAGTGTTCCAATAAGATTACCATGTATGTTTGGAAGACAACACAACACAATTGTCACCCTAAGCACCAATTTGAATTTGTAACAAAAATAAACTTATGTAGCGAATATTGTACAAGTTTCATGCTTCCAATGATGATTGCAGCTTACAAAGTTTCATGGTTAATGTCAATAACATTATTGCTTATAAAGGACTTTAGAGAATGCATGAAGAGTTATTTTGATACAAGTTGTAGATTTGTTGCAAACGATATAAAGCAAAATATTGAGTGAAATTGCACTACTAAAAACTTGAGTGACCAAGTAATTCGAATTTAAAATTGATAATAAAAAATGTGTACAATGTTAGTGTACACAGACACATATGAGAAATAAAGATTATTAAATATCCGAAGTATTTTCTACATCAATATGGCCATCTTAGTGACCTGGAGGCCCAAAGGAGTCGGGAATAATTCTGTTGTAACAAATCCCACTGCTTTGGACTAAGTAAATGGATGAAAACACTCCTTCTGGCCACTCTGTCTGACACATGCATGAGCCCAAGTGTAGAATGAAATGTAAACATATGTTATATAACGTTTATACATTGTAATCAGAAAGAAAGAACTAAAAATTGCTTCATGTTGATTCGTACAAAATGATTTAGGAGGACATGGAAATAAGAACAACATATATGGATCTGAGACAAAAATTCTTAATTATTAGTATGTAGCAATGAAAATAGTGAGAACAACAATGTGACATGGGCATTATATTAAAATTTGTTGGAACTTTGTTGCAATTCAGAAATAATGAAACCTATAGAACAACACAATAAACACAAGTGTAAATGAAATCTAGTGGATTTGCATTTTCAGCCGACCTAACAAATGCAGTAGAATGCTATAGACCTTGGCCGAGTATTGATAACATCCCGACATCTAACCGTAACATGCTTGAATGCAACATAGATTCATATTACTTTTTCCAACCAATACATTTCAAGAAAAGGGTAAACACTGAAAAGACATTTGGAAAACAAACAAGGAACCAGGGTTTGAAGAAGAACTTGCACACTATAATTGTTGGTTTTTTTTTCACATTAAAAAGCATAAATACAGATATTGTTAAATATTTCAAAAAATGCATTTGGAAAATAGCGAAGGAACTAGTGAGAGAATAGTAGCACGATTGTGCATGCAAGGATGGAAGGTTTTTCTATATACATTACTTTAGAGCAAGTAAAAGTTGACAAAAAAAGATGTATTGTTTGCTGTAGAAGAACAAAATGTGCTGGATTGCCGAGAAAAAAAATGTTTGAAGTATGTCAAGAAGAGTGCATGTCGATGGTTTCCCAGAAGGGGGAATTCTTAGTCGTAAACACAAGATGTTGCAGGGCAGCGACAACACCAATTGACATCCAGATTTGGGATGCGATCAAGATATTATGCTCGAAGTTGTCTGTTTGCATCCCTTTCATGTACATGGACGAGGACATGCATTAAATCTTTAATCCTTTTAAGTAGTTGGAGTGGTGGGTGTAACCGATATAGAGGCAAAGTAGGAGGGCGATGGAACCATGCCTGTATATTCAAAAGAGAAGCATCTTGTTCATGTATCTTATGGAAAAATTTGTAGAGTTGCGAAACATATTTTTGATCCATATGTTTGCGCAAGCAAAGGAAAAAAATGTAAGTGAACATGTAAAAATTAATTAATTGAAAGGGAAAGCACAAAAAAAAAAAAAAGTAGCAGCCATTTTGAAGTGAAAATATATTGGAAATTCAATACGTAAAAGAAGCAGGAAAATTACAAGGTGTTAAGATAAGAGAGAAGATGGAAGATGTACAAGTGAAATACAAGTGAAGGAAAGGTACCAATAGGAGAAGGTCTTCAAGGAGTTTGAGTAATATATTTGGAGGCAAGGTACATTCCTTCTTTTTTCCTGCATATGACGAGAGAGTTTTCCTTCATGCGCGAATATCGTGTGAACGAGAAAGATGGGGAGATGCAAAGATCATTCAACGATCTAACTCTTGATACAGCTATGAAAGTTAGGCCTTGTCAATCAATGTTGTCAGTTTTGATTATTTTTTTATCTAGTGTCATGCCTTGTGATTTATGGATTGTTAAGCCCCATGCCATGCGAAGCGGCACTTGTGTTCACGAACACCTTGTTATGGGGGGGATTGGCACATAATTTCGATTTGAAGCATCCCATGGTGGACCTTTGTAGTGAATAAAGTCAACAACAAAAAATGATGGGTGTTCGAGGGGCTTAGAACCGGGTGCATATACGAGTGCATGAACAGTGCCGAGAAAACCGTTAACACGACCAACCTCAACCCACAAGCTGTTGGTAAGAATGAAACATTGCCCGACGCAGAGGATTATTTTCATAGCTAGTTGATCATCTTCTAGTTTGGTGGCAGGGATTTTCCTCTGTTGGGCAGCATAAAAATGTGCAACTGGATGGTTTAGTGTTTTTAACATGGATTTATTGTGTAGCGCAACAACCTCATTTGTTTCGTAGAGGTGCATTGAATTGGAGAATGGATGGAGTTTGGCTTCGGGAAGGTTTGTTTTTGAACGTGTCATAAGAAGCTTCCAATCATCCAATGTGGGGGTTTCATTGTGAAGGTTGGAGAGGATTTGGCGAAAGGAAATTTGAGTAGGACTTGTTCCTTGTTGTAAAAATATTGTTGAAAGCGTAACCACAGTATCGAAGCTCTGCCAAAGTGCAGTGCCACTAGAAGTTCCTACATACATTGGTGTGTCTTTGACAGGTGTCAGTTGGTTGAGTTCCCCCACAAGGATTATAGGACGTCCATCGAATGGTTTGTTTTTATTCGATGCAAATGCCTCACACAAGAAATCATTAATTTGAGCAAGAAATTTAGGACCAATGAAGCTCATTTTGTCAATTAGAATTTATTTGACATGCCGAAGTTGTTCTTGAAGGTTCAGGAGGGATTGACCATCTAAAGGTTCCATAGAGGAAATAGGGATGCAAAGAGCAGAGTGGATCGTCAGGGAATTTATGTGGAATGTTGCAACACCGGTTGGAGCAAGAAAGAGGAGGGGGTTTTCTCCATTTTTCGAGTTGGAAAGGAAGGCATTTTAGAGGCACTCAATTAGGAAAGACTTGCCGGTGCCAGTAGTGCCTTGGATGATCATTCTTAAAAGTGTAGTGGTGGCATTGTTGCAGAAGTGGGAGAAAATGGTATTGAATGCAATGGTTTGGCTTGGGGACAAGGAGGAAAGGGAATTTCAACATGGAGTTTGGAGTTGGTGGAGTGTTGTGGAGGAGCGTGTAATATCCCTTTTTCACGAACAACTATATATTGGGAATAATCTGAGTTATTACCAATGTGGAGCTATATCCATGTACCTCATACAGGTGTAAAAACACTTATACTTCAGTAAAATATACAACAACAAAGTTATTTAGCGTTTTACAAGGAAAAAGGTGGGGAAAAGTGAGGATTTAGGCCCTAAAACGTGTGTATTCAGAGATATGCGTAAAAATAAAATAGGAAAGTGGTTGGATATGATAGCTAGGGTTATGAGGGACTCCCATGTCGAATTTCAGAAAAAAATAAAATAAAATAATAAAATAAAAATAAAATAAAAAATAAAATAAAATAAAATAAAATAAATAAATAAATAAATAAAAAAATAAAAAAATTTATAAGTTAAACAGTTTCGTCATTTCCTAACTAGGCTAGAAAACCCTGATTTCCCAAGACTAGAATTATGCAGAAATTTGTTGAAGCATGTGAGCGTGATTTTATGAAGGGTATGAATGAAATAAGATCTGAATATTGACAAATAAGACTAGAGGTATAACTCATACACTTTACAGAAGAAGAATGAAAGAATACAAAAGAAATCCTCAAGAAAGAGGTGCTACAGCCATATAAAAAGACTGCATAACAGTGACAGCATAATTTTTAGGGCTGAAGCAGCAGTTTATTTATTCTTCAGATCTAGATTAGATCAATACATAAAAATATAGATCCAATACAGATCCATGTACAAGAAGCGCTGATCTATACATTCCCCTTGGGGTTTTGCTCAAAACATGAAGCACCAGAAGTAGATCTGAGATCTAAGAATGCAGATCTGCAGAATGATTCAAAAATTCACTGAATCATGAACATGTAGAATATCATATCTGAAACAGAACATAGATTGGTTGGCCAATATATGGATCACCACAGTGAAGGATGAATCCAATCACCGAAGATCTCTCCTCCAAAATGCAAGAAGAACACCCTGCAGCTATAGATCCGCAAATAACATTGTCTTAGGGATAGAAATAGCATTGTAGCTTCTGAGGATATTATGGCTTGATGCCAGGATGTATATCTGAAGTATACTCAGCAAATGAACTCTTCTAGGAGGTTAAATGACACACTCACTGAGAAGAGCCACTGCTATCATCTAGATCTGAGCAGATCTAGATCTCCACTTGCTGCAACTCACAAGACAGCTCAACCCTCAACATGAGCAGCGCTGTAATGTAAGGTGAAACTTGGCCCAAGCCTGATAGTGCAGAAGTTTAGTACAATTCTCCTCCAAGAGCTGCTCAAGGAAGGAGGTGGGATTCCTGAATAGGAATTCCCAACAAGGGATGTCTAAGCAGACAAACCTTCAAAAATAATATGTTCAACAACCCTTTCCTTGTTTCCCTTCTCTTCCTTTTATAAGTTAGGAGTCTTTCCAAACCCTAAACCACCTTGAATCACTTAACCCTTTTCACATTACAACCTCCTTCTAGAACTGCGTTGTCCCTCAAAGAGGTTCAATGCATCTAGGCTGTGCTGTTTGACTTGGTCAAAGATGACCCACTCTTGTGATTTAGACCCATTCACACCTGCAAGAGTTTATTTAAATAGCCCATATATGTCTCTGTTCACATAGGTATTGATTTATTCTTAGTTTTCAGGAGTTTTACATGTCCTCCTTCACAATTTATTCATTAATCATGAAATACAAAATAAATAAGGAAAATTCAATGTTCCAATTAGCTGAAGCTAATTTAGGAACATTACAGTCTCCCCCTCCCAAATGTTGCTTGTCCTCAAGCAACTGCAAGGGTGCTGCAAAATCTCCCCCCTTCTTCTTGTGGCCTTCTCCTTCAACAGTCTCCACCATTGCTTCAAATTTTCTGCAATAATCCCATCTCCCAATGGTTCCTCCCAAGTGTGCAAAGTGGCCTTTGGTAGATAAACCAAATAGCTCTCATTATGAAGTAAAGGAAGGTCTATATGGACACCCTCTTTCTGATCCATGGCCTCATCAAGATAGAAGTGATGGTCATGATGGGGAATTTCACCATCAATGAAGGTCTTCCACCTCCATGCTATCATCCAAATGAAATGAATTACCTTCCAGCATGGTAACTCATACTGAAGTTCCTCCCAAATTCCCATGAGAGGCATGCTCCAAGTGCTACATATAATCATATGGTCCACATCATAAAGAGACAAGTGATGTGCTATAGTGGCCACATGGTCTCCCATGCTCCCTGTTATCCATGTTTCCCCCTCGTTTAAATATTTGGCCTAATGCTCCTCATAAACCCTTCAAATCAGCTATCGCGGCCAAAAACACTCATATTCTATCTACCGTTATCCTTCCTGTGCACAAAAATACATCATTCAAAGCTTAAACCTGCAATTAAAATTTATATCAGGCCTAGCCCTTGGGGTCTCAGCCCCCTATGTTTTGATCCCCATGTGACTCGTGTGAAAAAACGTGTGCCAAATTGAACGGGGCTCATCGCCTTATGATTTCGGGCCAAACCGTAGCCATCCAATCTTAATCAAATCAACGGCCCACAATCAAATTATACGAGGTGGCGCCCGCGCCTGAAAACCGGTGGTTTATTCCGCACCACCATTGCTGGGCGAGCGGTATTTCCCTTGGAGCCAGCGATTCCATAGATCGCATGACAAGTGTCCTCATGTACGATCTCCAAACCACCCATTTCGCGCGTTAAAGGTCCGACCAAAGACGGGCAGCGGAATTCATCAGCGCCGTTGGATCTGTCAGCCTTCATCCAACGGTGGCCGTCCTCCAAAGTCGCACGAGATTTAACACAAGCACATAACGCTCGGGTCCACCATTCCGCCGCTGCATAATGCATTTTCAACCGTTGGTTTCATTTTTGATCACGTGGCCCTAAATTTTTGTCACACCCCTCTGACCAACCAAGTCTGTTTCCACGTCACCCCCTCCGCTTGACCTTTCGTACGACCACGTGGCATTGGCATTTCCCCCCACCATTCATATACTCCACTTAAGCGTCATATTTCAGTGTTTGAGTTACGGGTTTCCGCCATCTCCATTTATCGTGTCCCTCTGCATCCTCCTTCGCCACCCTGCATCATCTCACCATTTTTGCTCAGCCTGTGTCATCATTTCCATGGCCACCATAGCATTCACCACCCCTGTGTCCCGTTTTTTTTTTAATATGTTTGTGTGTTTTTGCAGGTTGCAGCAACAGAAATCCTCCATTAATCTCCCCCTTCACCACAGAGGTCGAGGACGCATCCAAAAATCAGCCTGCAAAGGAAGAGTTTATGAAGGAAAGCTTGGGGTAGTGGTTTTGATATGACCTCATTAAGCAAAACAGAAAGAAAATCCATCGCACCTCTCAGAGCAGTACAAAAAGTAGGTTCTGGTAGTTGAAGACATTAATTTCGCAGCATAAAAATATTAGAGAAAGGCCGAAAGATACAGCTTCCTGCATTTAAGGTCTTGGATTTAAATCCAAATGTCGGAAGGTGCAGTGCTTGGAAAGAAATATTCTCAAGGTGATATTTCAGTCAAGTTCCCTTCAGGGACGTACAGAATGATCACGAAAAATTACCCTCATGCCCTGTTCCTGAAGAGATTTTCTTCCAGTTCATTTATTCCTAGAGGTAGATTGCAAAGTACAAATAATTATATTCAGTCATTCACAGTATGGGCGCGAATGTTTTCCGCCACTTTGTTTCAAATCAGACTATTAAATGTGTATCACCTACCTCACCATCTAGAGCTTTCTATCTCTTCTATAAAAATCAGAAAGAAAGACATTATAGGGGTTCCAGATTTCTATCAGAAAATTGTGAAGTGAAAAGTTTTGTATACATCTTGTAAAGTTTCTATATGAAAGCTCAGAGCCCGTAGGGTCTCAGTGAGTAGGAGTTATATCTGTAATGAGGATTCTGGTCTGTGGTATCCTACAGTATGTAATTTTCTCTTATGTGTTAATATAACATTTCATTTCATTTCATTTATCTTCTTGTATCGTGTTACTGGAATGCGAGTGGCTCACTGGTTTGGTAAGGATTCATCCTAGTTGATGCCCTTAATTAAAACAGTCAAGCACTTCAAATAGGCCCAGGCATGATATACTGTTCCATGTTCATTTCATCCATATTTTCTTCTATATTAGTTACTTGAGGAAGGTGCTTTTAAAACGCCATTATCATGTATGGATTCTTAGATTGATAAGCCCATATGTGGTTCTGTTGTGTATCTGGGTATGAACCTCATGTTAACTAGTATTTTCTTGATATTTTATTCACTGCATCCACCTTCTGATATTTTATTTCTGTGGTATATTATTTGAATCGGCCCTCTTTGCAGCAAATTGTCTCTTAACTGTTTGATGCTTTAATATTGAAATTTTGCATGTTGTTCCTACATGTTTCTTATCTCTACATCAGCTTCTGAAAGAGTTTGGTCCCATTCAAAATCACTTTCCTTTTTCTATGAGAGATAGCAGGAGAGATTTTGGCTGACACCCAAGTTATATTATTATGAGATCCTTGCTATGGTAAGATGTCCTAGGCACCAGTCTATAGCAACTCTATACTGTCTCTAGGAGGGACAAGAATTGTCTACAACATCTTTCTGGCACTGTTGCCGGGGACGAATTTAAGAATATCAATTTCCCTGGGCCCCGACAAATCATATTCACTCTCTAATGAGGTGAGCACAGAGAGTTGAAGAGTTGCATATCTCTCACCTTGGCGACTCCACTGTTATTTATTTGATAAATCTATTGGTAGTCCTGGCTCCTCGTAAGCCACATTTGAGATCAGATACATCTCAGTCAAAGACACCTTACGTGCCTGACCCAGAGAAGATCATTCATAAAAGAGTTTGGAAAGAGAGGAAATCAGTTCGTGCTGAAATCCCTGAATATTCTGTAGAAGATTATCTGCCCTCTTCTTCTCAAGAAATCAGAACAAAACATCCCGATTCCACCGAGGAAAATCCCACATATTAATCAGAAAGTCCACCTAGGGGAAGTGCCAGGATTGAAGAGGATTTTCGTCCTACTCCCGAGGCTGAGGAAATTAAAGAAGTTACAGAGGTAGCCTTTGTTAATCGTGAATTGTTTCCATCCACACCCCAGACCTCTATACATCACATTCTGATTGTTGCACATACTCCACTCCCTCTGCCTCCCCTTCCTTCATTTGTACCTCAAATTGTTGCACAACCCCCACCTCCTCCAATGCCTAATGTACCAGCTTTTCTCTTGAACAAATATGCTCCACTGGCCTTACCCCAAGTGCTAAAGGATATGCCACAGGATTATTTGAATATTCTGCCTAGATTTAATGGAGAAAATGAAATTGATGCTCAGAAACATCTTGAGACTTTCTGCTCCTTTGCAGAGAACTTTAATGTTGAACATTTAGATGTGGTCTTAAGATTATTTGTGCAATCTTTGGATGGTGAAGCCAGAAAATGGTTCAAGACCTTGGGAAACCGTTTAGTGACCACCTGGGATGACATGGAGAATACTTTTCTCAGGAAATGGGGAGAAAAGAAAGATCATGGACAGTGTCTTACTGAATTCAATACTCTTAAGAAGAAACATAATGAAGGAGTGTCAGAGTTTATTAAAATATTTAACAAGTTATATTTGAGCCTGCCTCCTGAAATGAAGCCTCACTAGACTGCTGCTAAAGTGGTTTTCATAGCAGCCTTTGACTCAGATTTTGGCTTCTCCTCGAGGGAAAGAAAACCTGCCACTTTAGATGATGCTCAGTTAGATGCTCTTGAGTTGGAAGAAAACTTTGCCTCCACTGGGAAATCAAAAGGAAAAGTTGAACAGGATACTAGGAGGAGAGGTAAAGAAGAGGTTTCCTCCTCTAACCAGGAGAAGGATTCAGATAAGATGGATGAAATAAGCAAGATGATTAAGAAGATGGTTAAACTTGAATTGGAGGCTAAGAGTTCAGCCCCCAATAATTTTTATAATGCTCCAAACAGAGGATACAATCCTCAATATAAAAGACCACCATTGTAGATGTTGCCTGGGGAAGCAAAGGAGCAACAAGATCAGGTACCACACCCATTGTACTTGGAAGGTCCAGCAGATGACTTCACTGAGGATGCTGCTTATCAATTAGAAGATTCAAATCTTGCTTTTTCAAACAATGATGATATAGAATGCCCATTGCAAGAAGAAGAAGAAGAAGCAGAGATTGATCATTATTGTAAACAATTTGCTGATTTCATGCAAGCACAATTCAATGTAAAATATGATCTCAGATCTTCAAGGAAGAGGACCCGGACTCAAGACCAAGAAGAAGCTCCACTTCAGAGGGATGCACTTGCTCAGAAAGAACCAACAGTACAAAAAGCTGCAGAAAAAGGTAAGAGTCCTCCTAACACTCCTCTACAACCTAATGATCAAACTCCCTCTTCCTCCAAAGTTGCTAGTCCTCCTAATGTCCAATCTGTGTCAAAAGAAGTTAAACTTCCGGCTGAAAATAAAGAATTTAAAGAAGTTGTAATAGAAAAGCCTTCCTCTGCTTTCAGTTTACAAAAAGAGCTTGAGAAAATTAAGATTCCAGTCCCCCTGACCGAGCTGTTAAAACAACCTGCATATCAATCTCAAGTTACTTCCTTCATACTCCCTCCTGAAGCTCCAATAACTCCAGATAGTCTTAACCTCCAAGAAGAAAGACCCCTGGTAGTCTAAGGCCCACATGTAGAGGAAATAGACCCTTCTACTCCTCCTTTTTACGTGTCTCTAGTTATTCATGACCTGCTGTTACACAACTGCATGCTAGATTCTGGGGCTTCCCATAATCTTATGCCTCTGTCTCTCATGGAACAACTAGGACTGCAAATTACAAGACCATATAAAGACCTATACTCATTTGATTCCAAAAGAGTTAAATGCTTGGGGATGATTAAAGATTTAGTGGTCAATCTGGCACAAATTCCAGCAAAAAGTGTAGTTATGGACATTGTGGTTGCCGATATCCCAGCCCGCTTTGGCATGTTGCTGTCAAGGTCCTGGGGTAAAAAAATTGGTGGGTCACTCAAAATGGACTTAACATATGCTACTGTCCCAGTCTTTGGAGGCCAAGAGAGGAGGTTATACAGGGAGACTAGATTTGTTGAAATGGTAACCAAGGCTGTCTGCTCAGAGAATTCCCCAGTTTATAACAAAGAGGGAGATTTCTCGTGTTTGATGTTAGAAGAAAATCAAAATTATGCCCATGAGCCCCCCTTCAGTCAAATCCAAGCTGAGCAGCCTTCAGAAGATCAGGAAACAGAAATCTGGACATTACATTTTGATGGAGCAAATTCAAAGGAAGGTAATGGAGCTGGAGTGTTATTAATCTCTCCTACAAGAAAATGGGTGCCACTGTCCTTTAAATTGGATTATGAGGCTACTAATAATGTGGTTGAATATGAAGCACTGCTATTGGGACTGCAAATAGCCAGGAATATGAATATAAAGAATTTAAAAGTTCTGGGAGATTCTGAATTGGTTGTTAGACAGGTCAGAAATCAATGCCAAACAAAACACCCTCGGCTAAAAACCTATAGGAATGAAGTATGGGACATGGTGGAGAATTTTTTCTTAGCATTTAACATACAGTTCATGCCCCGGGAACAGAACAGAATAGCAGATTCTCTTGCTGTAGCTGCCAGTGCATTCCGTCCTCCTCAGAACCCACTTTTGAGGTATGAAGTTGAGGTACAATATAGACCATCCATCCCAAATAATATTAAGCACTAGAAAGTATTCTAAGATGAAGAACAAATGAAGAGATTCCTGGAAACAGTGGGAGAATTCTCTAATATGGAGATTGATGACTGTGAGGAAGAGGAAACTGAGAATATTGTAGAAAACAGATGGGAAGAAAAAATAGCAGGTAATAAAGTGCTGCAGCTGAAAGGAAATGTTATCCCTAGAGGGCTGGTGCCCCTAGAAATATTATTTGATAAAAATGATGTTCCATTGCAGAACAGTAAATTAATAGAAGAAAATCAAGTAGAAGACTTGAATTTGGGCACTGATGCTGAGCCCAAAATCATAAAATTATCCAAAAAAGTTTCAGAGGAATATAAAAGAAAATATTTGAAACTATTTCAGTCATATAAGGATGTATTTGCATGGTCCTATCAGGACCTAAAAACTTTTGATATTAATATAATGCAGCATAAAATTCCTCTGAGGGAAGATGCAAAACCATATAAGCAGAAGCTCAGACAGATAAATCCTCTGTTGCTCCCTTCAATTGAAAAAGAAATCAAGAAGCTGCTACATGCCAAAATAATTGTGCCACTAAGATACTCTGAATGGGTCGCTAACCTGGTTCCTATTCGCAAAAAGAATGGAGAAATAAGATTATGTGTGGATTTCAGGAATTTAAATAGAGCATCTTTAAAGGATAATTATCCACTGCCTAAGATGGACCACATCCTGCAGAAAGTGGTGGGAGCATCTAGAATGTCAATGATGGATGGTTTTTCTGGTTATAATCAGGTGGCTGTGTTCCCAGAAGATCAAAAGAAGACTGCTTTCACCACGCCATGGGGAAGATTCATGTATGCCAGGATGCCTTTTGGATTAATCAATGCAGGAGCCACCTTTCAGAGGGCTATGGATATTGCTTTTGTTGGTGAATAGGATAAATTCTTGGTGGTATACCTTGATGATATTACAGTATTTTCCAAGAATGATGATGAGCATATTGAGCATTTACGGAGAACTTTTGAAAAATGCAGAAGGTATGGCCTTTCTCTTAATCCACAAAAGTCTTTATTTGCATTAGAGGAAGGCAAGCTTTTAGGGCACATTGTGACTAGAGATGGTGTGCAGATAGACCCTAAAAGAGTTGAGTTGATAAATAGTATTTCTCTACCAAGAAATAAGAAAGAAGTACAAGTATTTTTAGGCCGAATCAATTTTCTGAGAAGATTTATTCCCAATTATGCCGAGATAGTTAGGCATATAACTGATATGCTTAAAAAGAACAATGAGGTGAAATGGTCCCAAGAATCTAGAGACGCATTCACAAGGATAAAACAGGCATTTGCTGAAGCTCCTGTGCTAGCTGGGCCTGATTATACAAAGCCATTTATGATCTTTTCATTTGCTTCACCTCATACAGTAGTTGGAGTCTTTTTGTAGAAAAATGAAGATGGATATGAGCAGCCAATAGCCTTTTTCAATCAGGTATTGCATGATGCAGAATTGAAGTATAACATACTAGAAAAGCAGGCATATGCCTTGGTGAAGTCTCTCAAAGCCTTTAGAACATATGTTTTGCAATCCCACATTACTGCATATGTTCCTACAACAGCTGTCAAAGACATCCTCGTTCAAGGAGATAGTGAAGGCAAAAGAGGAAGATGGATTGCAAAAATACAGGAGTACGATCTGGACATAAGACCTACTAAGTTGGTTAAAGGACAAGGGCTAGCCAAAATTTTGTCTGAATCAAATCATCACGCTCTGGGCATAAATTTATCCATGATAGCGAATGAGGAGTCTGAGAAAGGAGAAGAGCAGCATGGACTAGAGCTGGCCACTCAAAAGATACACATAAAATATCTCACTAGCCTTTGGTACAAAGAAATAATTGAATATCTCTTAACACTCAGCTGTCCTCCGGGTTGTGATAAGGTAAAATACAAGGTTGTAAGAATGAAATCACAGAAATACATAGTTGCTAATGGACAGCTATACTGGAGAGATCCTTCAGGTATATTACTATTATTCCTCACAGAAAATGAAGTGGATAATATAATGACAGAATTTCATGAAGGAATCTGTGGAGGACATTACAGCTAGAGGGCTACAACTCATAAAATCCTAAAGGCTAGTTTCTACTGGCCAAAATTATTTACAGATGTTTTTGTTTGGGTCAGAGCATGTGATAAGTGCCAAAGATTTGCAGAAAGACAGAAATTAGCAGCTCTGCCCTTGATTCCTGTTCATGTAAATGAACCATTTCAGAAATGGGGATTAGATTTTATAGGGGAAATACATCCTCCATCAAGTGGCCAACATAAATGGATACTAACAGCCACAGATTATTTTACAAAATGGGTGGAAGCCATACCTGCAAGAAATGCTACGGATACTGTGATAATCAAATTTATGGAAGAAAATATCATATCCAGGTTTGGCTGTCCTGCTAGAATTGTAACTGATAATGCACAGGCCTTCAATTCTGCAAGATTTGTAAATTTCTGCCGACAGTACAACATTATATTGAATCACTCCACAACTTACTATCCACAGGGAAATGGCTTGGCAGAGTTCTCTAATAAAACCCTGGTGAGGGCTTTGAAGAAAACTATAAATGAGAATCAGAAGAATTGGGATTCCCAATTAAAGTTTGCTCTATGGGCGAATAGGATAACCAACAAGAGAGCAACAGGGAAATCTCCCTATGAATTAGTATATGGACGAGCAGCAGTGTTCCCTGTGCAGTTAGCTTCGCCAGTGACACGTTTCATGCAAGAAAACCAGGAGGAGCCAGATGATATGGTCAGGAGAATTAATCAATTGGTAGAATTATAGGAGACACGAGACCAGGTGAATCAGAAATTAGCTGAATATCAGGAAAAAATGAAAGATATTTTTGATCGGCATGCAAAAGATCGAAGATTGTAAAATGGTGACCTGGCTCTGAGATGGGATGTCTGGAGGGCTGAAAAAGGAAAGCACGGGAAATTTGATCCCCTCTGGTTTGGTCCATTTAAGATTGCGGAGCACAGAGGTAACAACACGTTCATATTTGAAAAATTACAGGGTGATCTGCTTGACTCCCCTGTAAATGGACAATTTCTCAAGCCATAATTTCAATTCTGATTCAGGCAAAACAAGCCTGATGTACCATATTGTATATACATTTTGCTTCAGTTTTGGTTTGATGAGTATTAAGATATGCACAGAAATAATCAGTGGTCTGCAGGTTCTCGACGCATTCATCGAGGAACGTGCCATCCCCAGCTGGAGTCGATGTTATCCATGTTTCCCCCTCATTTAAATCTTTGGCCTAATGCTCCTCATAAACCCTTCAAATTAGCTATCGCGGCCAAAAACACTCACATTCTATCTACTGTTATCCTTCCTGTGCACAAAAATACATCATTCAAAGCTTAAAACTGCAATTAAAATTTATATCAGGCCTATCCCTTGGGGTCTTAGCCCCCTATGTTTTGATCCCCATGTGACTCGTGTGCAAAACTGTGTGCCAAATTGAACGGGGCTCATCGCCTTATGATTTTGGGCCAAACCGTAGCCGTCCAATCTTAATCAAATCAACGGCCCACAATCAAATTATACGAGGTGGCCCCCGCGCCCGAAAACCGGTGGTTTATTCCGCACCACCATTGCTGGGCGAGCGGTATTTCCCTTGGAGCCAGCGATTCCATAGATCGCATGACAAGTGTCCTCATGTACGATCTCCAAACCACCCATTTCGTGCGTTAAAGGTCCGACCAAAGACGGGCAGAGGAATTCATCAGCGCCGTTGGATCTGTCAGCCTTCATCCAACGGTGGCCATCCTCCAAAGTCGCACGATATTTAACACAAGCACATAATGCTCGGGTCCACCATTCCGCCGCTGCACAATGCATTTTCAACCGTTGGTTTCATTTATGATCGCGTGGCCCTAAATTTTTGTCACGCCCCTCTGACCAACCAAGTCTATTTCCACGTCACCCCCTCCGCTTGACCTTTCGTACGACCACGTGGCATTGGCATTTCCCCCCACCATTCATATACTCCACTTAAGCGTCATATTTCAGTGTTTGAGTTACAGGTTTCCGCCATGTCCATTTATCGTGTCCCTCTGCATCCTCCTTCGCCACCCTGCATCATCTCACCATTTTTGCTCAGCCTGTGTCATCATTGCCATGGCAACCATAGCATTCACCACCCCTGTGTCACGTTTTTTTTTAATATGTTTGTGTGTTTTTGCAGGTTGCAGCAACAGGAATCCTCCATTAATCTCCCCCTTCACCACAGAGGTCGGGGACGCATCCAATAATCGGCCTGCAAAGGAAGATTTTATGAAGGAAAGCTTGGGGTAGTGGTTGTGATATGACCTCATTAAGGGAAACAGAAAGAAAATCCATCGCACCTCTCAGAGCAGTACAAAAAGTAGGTTCTAGTAGCTGAAGACATTAATTTCGCAGCATAAAAATATCAGAGAAAGGCCAAAAGATACAGCTTCCTGCATTTAAGGTCTTGGATTTAAATCCAAATGTCGGAAGGTACAGTGCTCAAAAAGAAATATTCTCAAGGTGATATTTCAGTCGAGTTCCCTTCAGGGACGTACAGAATGATCACGAAAAATTACCCTCATGCCATGTTCCTGAAGAGATTTTCTTCCAATTCATTTATTCCTAGAGGTAGATTGCAAAGTACAAATAATTATATTCAGTCATTCACAGTATGGGTGCGAATGTTTTCCGCCACTTTGTTTCAAATCAGACTATTAAATGTGTATCACCTACCTCACCATCTAGAGCTTTCTATCTCTTCTATAAAAATCAGAAAGAAAGACATTGTAGGGGTTCCAGATTTCTATCAGAAAACTGTGCAGTGAAAAGTTTTGTATACATCTTGTAAAGTTTCTATATGAAAGCTCAGAGCCCGTAGGGTCTCAGTGAGGAGGAGTTATATCTGTAATGAGGATTATGGTCTGTGGTATCCTACAATATGTAATTTTCTCTTATGTGTTAATATAACATTTCATTTCATTTCATTTATCTTCTTGTATCGTGTTACTGGAATGCGAGTGGCTCACTGGTTTGGTAAGGATTCATCCTAGCTGATGCCCTTAATATACTGTTCCATGTTCATTTCATCCATATTTTCTGCTATATTAGTTACTTGAGGAAGGTACTTTTAAAACGCCATTATCATGTATGGATTCTTAGATTGATAAGCCCATATGTGGTTCTGCTGTGTATCTGGGTATCAACCTCATGTTAACTAGTATTTTCTTGATATTTTCTTCACTGCATCCACCTTCTGATATTTGATTTCTATGGTATATTATTTGAATCGGCCCTCTTTGCAGCA
Organism: Pinus albicaulis; assembly: GCA_034641835.2. Classification (NCBI taxonomy): domain Eukaryota; kingdom Viridiplantae; phylum Streptophyta; class Pinopsida; order Pinales; family Pinaceae; genus Pinus; species Pinus albicaulis. The sequence goes on from JAXQQM020076999.1 coordinate 49,819, forward strand.
AACTGTCTCTTAAATGTCTGATGCTTTAATATTGAAATTTTGCACGTTGTTCCTACATGTTTCTTATCTCTACATCAGCTTCTGAAAGAGTTTGGTCCCATTCAAAATCACTTTCCTTGTTCTATGAGAGATAGCAGGAGAGCTTTTGGCTGACACCCAAGTTATATTATTATGAGCTGCTTGCTATGGTAAGATGTCCTAGGCATTGGTCTATAGCAACTCTAGACTCTCTCTAGGAGGGACAAGAATTGTCTACAACACTCCCCTTAGAACATGTAGTGCAAATAATGTGGGAAACTCCTTTCCCCAAGGACACATTCCACAAATGTGTCTCTCCTCCAACCTGTTCCCAAGAATAAGAACATCTTCAGCATGTGGAATCATGATTAAGATCATGCTAGCTTCCATATATGATAAAGGAGAAGGAATATGCCTCCTCATGTGCAACCAACATAGTTTTACCATCAACTGCCATAGAATAGAAGATGACAAGTGTTTCCTCCAAAACTTTCTTGCTGCCCCATCCTTCTTGCATGCTTGGAGAAGGTATTTTATGATTTGTGTAAAGGAGTCAGACCATGGGAAGTGTATCTCCCCTCCAAGATCCTCTAAAGGATGGTCATCATCAATAAATTTCATGGCCTCAAGTGGCCCATGAAGCCCATCATAAACAGTGCTCCATCTTGGAGAAAAGCCCTGCAAATGAGTGTTAGAAAAAGAAAAGTATACATCATGAGATTCAGCAATATAATATTTGTCATATACTTGTTTAAAATCAGCAAGGTTGCTCATGGATGAGCCTCCTCTCACACTCAATGAATAAGGAGGTGTAGATGATAATTCATCCCAAGAACTATGTTCCTCCTCATCTAAAAAATGGTCCATGCACTTCTTCATATGAGAGTGCACCTCCTCTTTTAAATTCTCCCACATGAACCCATCCAAGATAGTATGATATGCTCCAATGAAACCAGTGGGTTTGGAAAGCAGGATATCATAGGTTGCATTCAGCAGTTTCTCCATGAGCTTGGAGCCTTTAACCAAATAAATCTGATCATGGAAATAGATGACTCCTCCAACTACCTTGTACCTCCCATTCATTACCTTCCCATCAAGAACCTCACATGTTAAAGGGTCCTTGTTGTACTCCATCAAAAGTTGAGAATCCCAAAAAGGATCTAGGCTCCTCAAGAATGATAACGCTGTAGATGTCTGAAATGCAGCCCCTATCATGTCATGACTCTCCTCTTTCACATATTTGATGCCAAGGTCACATGCTGTGTAAAAATTTTAATAACAGATATATTATTCACCGAGATTCTCCTGATCACACACTATTTTAACCTCATGCACAATACAAAATATCTTCTACCATTGATCATTAATTGCGGAAATAAAAACAATCGCATGCGCACATTAAAACCATAAACAATCACACATATGAACACATTATTTCATGGGAAAGCTTAAAGCTAAAAACCCCCAACTATATGTATATTATATGTCATATAGATCATGTAACAATCATTGTACAATGCTCCTCACAAGCTCTCAGCACAACCTCCAATTGCTACACACTAATCAAGCTAGATCTAGCAAAACATATGCTCCAATCTCTACCACCTGATAGCCAGCCTCTATTGCGTAATCAATGTTGTAGGATGGCTCAATAAATAACTTGAACCACCTGGCTTGTACTGCACAATCCTCATGGGCTTCTCCAATCATTGGTTGTTGCAAATATGCAACAGTATAGTCATAACTGATAGTTAACCTGCTCTTTCACCTATCTCTGCACTGGTCTCCACTAAAACTGTCCATGCACTGAAATTAACTGATGTATTCTTTAGTTGATTAATGATTTTATAATTAGTGAATTAATTAATAATTAATTCACACCACTCTCACTAATTGTATCAATCATTTAAACTAGATACAAATAGCTCAACTATGTTTAGATTAGTTAAACTGAACACAACTCCATTAACTCCTCAATCAACTCCACCAAACTCTATCACATGAATTCTAACTGAAGTATCCATGAAATAGCTCCACTTAACCCTCAGGAATAGCGTAATTCCTTCTGTCAGCTCCTGTGCCACATCTGTGCACTTAATTGAAGTGCTCCGAGAGAACAAGATAATGTTTAGAGTCCAAATATTATTAAGAGCTAATAATATTCGACATATCTATTTTTAGACTGGCAATCTAAAAATAGATTCCGCACAATATGTCTACAAATAGAATTCCATATATTTTTTCCAACTTGACCAACCATCCACAAATAGCATCTGCAACTCATAGAACATGATCCATATGTCTAAAAATAGACTTTGCGCCAAAAATAGCCTGCGGGCCCACTTAGTGAAGGCGACTTCTTTCCACTAAGCTCATCATCTTGTTGCAATCTCAACATTCCCTCTCAACAAGATAAGGATTATCTGCAACCCCTATCCTACCCCTGTGGTATTCGAATTTGCTCCTGGTGAGCGCCTTCGTCAAGGTATGGCGTCTTGATCCTCATGGTGAGAATGTGTAAATGGCAGTCTTCACTGCACGTCTTTGATATGATGATGTTGGATGTCGGTGTGTTTATATCTATGATGAAATGCGGATTAGCAGGGAGTTTGATGCACAACTGATTTATCACAATAAATCACGGTGAGCTCTAAGTGTAGACGAACAACCGACAGGATACCCTCCCATCCGCCTTGGCTGCGTGACCGACGCGCCGCCTTCTCGGCCTTTAACGGGCTGTGCCATGGATCTTTGCTTCCTGTTGTACCAAGAAAATTTTGTCGACCTGATACTGAAAATCCCTCCAGATGTGCTCTTTCTGTCCGTTGGGCTCCCTGCCAATCTGCATCTGTGAAGCCACATAGCCTCACCTCATCCGACTATCTGTACCATAATCCATATCTCGATGTGCCTCTGAGATATCTCAATACATGCTTGCCTGCCTTCCAGTAGAGCTTGGTAGGCTTAACCATAGCTTGTGAAAGCTGGTTAACAGCATAGCATATGTCGGGTCATGTATTGACAGATACATAAGCAACCCCACAAACTGTCGATAAAAAGTGGCATCCACTACCTCCACTGAAGTAGCATCCTCCTTCCTCCATCCACCAGGAAGAGGAGTATCAACAGGCTTGCAGCCATGCATGTTGAACTTCTCCAGTATCTCCCGGGAATACTTGCCTTCAGAAACAAACAGTCCATCACTGTGCTGCCAAATTTCCAATCCCAGGAAATAATGAAGGAGGCCCAAGTCCTTCATCTCAAACTCCTTTGCAAGATCAGCCTTGCATGAGTGTATCAACAATTCATCACCTATCAAAATCAAAGCATCTACATAAAGTACAATGATCAGCAACTTACCCTCCACCACTATCTGGTATAGGTTTGGATCCGCCTCACTCTTGGAGAATCCAAGTTCGGTGAAATAATTGTCTATCCGTGTGTACCAAGCACGAGGTGCTTGTTTCAACCCATACAACGCTCTCTTGAGCCTGCACACATGCGACTCGCTGCTGAAGATCTTGAACCGAGCTGCTCTATGTACACCTCCTCCTCAATGACTCCGTTGAGGAACACAGTCTTCACATCCATCTGATGAATGTGCCACCCCATCTACACTGAGAGAGAAAGAATCGTCCGTATGGAAGAATACCTTGCGACAGGTGCAAATATTTCCTCATAATCGATCCCCTCAATCTGTGAGAAGCCTCGGGCAACAAATATTGCCTTGTACTTCTCCACACTCCTGTCAGCTGCTTGCTTCACTTTGTAGATCCATCTCGAACCCACCATTGATTTCCCTTCCAGCCTTGGGACAATCTCCCATGCACTGTTTCTGACAATCGAATCATACTCTTCCACTATGGCATCTACCCATGCAGGATCCTCCACAGCTTCCTTGAAAGAGGATGGCTCTCTCACGATACACTTGCTCGTAAGATCCATGTATCCAGTATACTAGTTAGGTGACTGTCTCTTTCTGCGCTGTGATGTAGGTGCCCCTACAACCTTCTCTGCATCTCGAGCTAGTTGCTCAGCTTCTGTAGTGCGCTTCCACCCTCTGATGGTTGGCGCTGCCTGAGTTGTCTCTTCCACTCCATGAACCTCCTCTTGTGGCTGATCCACATCCAGAGACTCATCCTTAGGAACTAATAGCTACTCATCTGCATGCAAGTGTGGCTCCCTCTCAAGCGAACACTTCATGGCTTTCTCCTCCTGAAATTTTTATATCCCGTCGCACAACAGTCTTGCAACTATCTGGAAAATACACATGATAGTTGTGGGGTGTATCAGTGTACCCCACAAATATCCCAACCTCTGTGGTCGGCTCCAGCTTCTTCCTGGCATCCTTCGTCACATGAATGTAAATAGGTGAACCAAAAATCCTCAAATGGGAAATATCAAGCTTCTTACCAGAAAACGCCTCCTCGGGTGTACTCATGCCAAGCTGTATCACATAAGGGACAATGGTTACACGCACATGCTATCGGTGTGCATGCCTCGGCCCACAGAGTGTATGGGAAGGCCACAGTCATGCAACATCGCACCTTTCTGTACCCATGATCGTTCTGTTCTTCGCTCGACAACCCCCCGATACATTGTGGGTTATGAGGTGCTATGAGCTCTCTTCAAATTCCTTCTGCGCTGCAAAAGTCCTTGAATTCGCCAGAGATGAATTCACCACCATTGTCGCTCTTAAGAGCCTTCACCTGCTTCCCCGATTCTTTCTCAACCAGTGCCTTGAACTCACAGAACTTTGAGTATGTCTCGCTCTTCTTCTGCATGAAGAAGATCCAACACTTACGAGAAAAATCATCAAAAAATATCACATAGTACTTTTTCTTTGCTGTCGAAGCTACTGAGAAAGGTCCACACACGTCTATGTGAATTCTCTCAAGGATTGTCGTGGCGTGATTATCCTTCTCGTGAAAGGTGGCTTTCACAAATTTTCCCAAGTTACATCCCTTGCACTAATCTGACTGCGTAAGAGTACCCTTAGGAAGCCCAGTAGAAATTTGCTGCAGTATCTTCAAAGCTCCATGGTGAATGTGGCCCAATCTCTGGTGCCACAACTCGCCCTCATCCTGGATCACCACTCCTTCTACCTTGCCTGCCATTGCTGCGCAGCCATCTACCTGCAATTGATAAATATTCTTAACTCGAACCCCTATCCTCCGGGTCTCACCAGTTTCCTTATTGCGCAGAAAAGCCTTTCCCTCGCTAAAGACAACATCATATCCCTTGTCTTCTAACATCGCCACAGAGATAAGATTCTTCTTCAATCCTGGAATATGCATCACTTCCTTCAATAGGAAGGGTTTAACAGACTCCCTCTCAAAGGAAATGGTACCGATACCGGTCGCACTGTATCTACCATCATCTCCCATCTCGATGTGCACTCCAAGATCTTTCTCATCTAGATCAATAAACAAATCTCGATCTCCTGTCATGTGAAAAGATGCGCCACTATCAAGAAACCACATTGACCCATCACACTTGAGACGAAGCATGCGATCAGTGAAAAATCCAACTCAAACTGTGAGGCTAAGGCCTCTCCAGCTGCAGATCCAGCAGCCTGCTTATTTTTCTTCTTCTGTGGACAATTAGTGGCGTAATGTCCGTGTCGGTGACAGTGAAAGCACTTCACCTTGGACATGTCCTACTTATTGCCTTTCACACTGGATTGAGAAGCTTTCTTGATCTTCCCCTTCTTTTCTTTTGCAGCCAAAGAAAAATTTTCTTCATCATAGTTCTTTGATGAAGATCTGTCCCTAGTACTTTTCCTCATCTCCTCTTGCACAATATCTGACCAAAGTCGCTCCCATCCTGGAAATTTCTCCCGACCATTGACAGAGTCCTGATAGGAATGCCAACTCTTCGGAAGCCCAAGGAGAGCCAAGCTCACCAAGTCCTCTTCATCAACAGTAAGCCCCACACTTCCTAGCTCATCCCTACATTGGATGAACTTCGTGAGGTTCTTGGGCATACTGTCGCCTTTCTCCATTTTTATGTTCCTGAGTTTATCCTTGAGCGCCAACTTCCTCTGGTCGCTCTTTCTTTGAAATAAATCTGTCAAAGATTTTCACATCAAGAATGGAGAAGCTTTACCATGAAGGCTGGACACTATGTGATCCTTCACACCTTCCAACAGAATCCTTTGACACTTTGCTGTCTTCTTTTGCCATGCGTCAAGTACGGCAGCATCGCTAGAAGTAGGTTTTGGAATTTCTGCATCTATGAACTCCTTCAACCCATTGTCATCCAGCACCGCCTCCATCCTGTCCTTCCATGCAATATAATTGGAGCTGCCCTCAAGGGCATACTCCAATCGCAATCCGTTGAAAGACATCTCAACTTCGACACCAAGAAAACACTGCTGCAAATTCGAATTCCACCAGCACAAAACTCAACCGCTTCAATGTTTTGCAATTGCTCCAATGATCAATATTGCTCTGATACCATGTAGAAATTTGAATAACTAATATATTATTCACCGAGATTCTCCTGATCACACACTATTTTAACTTCATGCACAATACAGAATCTCTTCTACCATTGATCATTAATTGCGGAAATAAAAACAATCACATGCGCACATTAAAACCATAAACAATCACACATATGAACATAGTATTTTATGGGAAAGCTTAAAGCTGAAAACCCCCAACTATCTGTATATTATATGTCATAGAGATCATGTAACAATCATTGTACAAAGCTCCTCACAAGCTCTCATCACAACCTCCAATTGCTACACACTAATCAAGCTAGATCTAGCAAAACACATGCTCCAATCTCTACCACCTAATAGCCAGCCTCTATTGCGTAATCAATGTTGTATGATGGCTCAATCAATAACTTGAACCACCTGGCTTGTACTGCGTAATCCTCATGGGATTCTCCAATCACTGGTTGTTGTAAATATGCAACAGTATAGTCACAACTGATAGTTAACCTGCTCTTTCACCTATCTCTGCACGGGTCTCCACTGAAACTGTCCACGCACACTGAAGTTAACTGATGTATTCTTTAGTTGATTAATGAGTTTATAATTAGTGAATTAATTAATAATTAATTCACACCACTCTCACTAATTGTATCAATCATTTAAAATAGATACAAATAGCTCAACTATGTTTAGATTAGTTAAACTGAACACAACTCCATTAACTCCTCAATCAACTCCACCAAACTCTGTCACATGAGTTCTAACTGAAGTATCCATGCAATAGCTCCACTTAACCCTCAGGAATAGCGTAATTCCTTCTGTCAGCTCCTATGCCACATCTGTGCAATTAACTGAAGTGCTCCAAGAGAATAAGATAATGTTTAGAGTCCAAATATTATTAAGAGCTAATAATATTCGACATATCTATTTTTAGACTGGCAATCTAAAAATAGATTCTACCCAATATGTCTAAAAGTAGAATTCCATCTATTTTTTCCAACTTGACCAACCATCCACAAATAGCATCCTGCAACTCATAGAACATGATCCATATGTCTAAAAATAGACATAGTCTAAAAATAGATTTTGCGCCAAAAATAGCCTGCGGACCTACTTAGTGAAGGTGACTTCTTTTCGCTAAGGTCATCATCTTGTTGCAATCTCAACATGATGGAGTCCCATAAAATTTCTTTTGTTGCCTCCCTTGCAGCTGATCTTGCTCAAGACAAGATTGAAGCATGTGGAAATCAACTTCCCCTTCGAAAGTTCTTGTCCTCCAATACTTCCTCAATTTGGCCCATGCATGCAAGAGTATTAAGATCCTCTTGTCATGTTCAGAAATCTCTTTCGTAAGTGAGAAGACCATGGGTTGCCCCAAAGATATGGTTTTTCCATGTATCCTCATATCCATACCGTCATAGATTTCTGATCTCTCATTTCTTAGCGCAGATGAATGAATGGAAGATAACAATGTCCTATTCAGAAAATTGCTTACCTCTTTTCTGAATTCATGAAAGATCCTCTGTGCTGTGCTTGCTTCTCCCAAGGCTCCTTCATTAGCCAAGTATGAAAATGTTTCCCATAGTTGAGAGAACACTTTAGTTTTCCTCCAATCAGGAGGTCTTCCTGGTGGAATGCCTCCTTGCAAAGAGGCATGAAGGCATAGAGAAGAATGTGGATGTAGGTGGACAGATTTTCCCCTACCATTGTTGCATGGATTCTCTTCCCTTATTTGGTCTTCCAACCCTTGAAACAAAGAAGGGTATATGCAATTCTTCTTGAGATGTTCTTCCTCCTCTCTTCCTCCTTCTATCTTCAAGACTTCATCATTTGACAATGATGATGCATGTTGCTCTTGTGTTATATCAAGATCTCCATGTGTGAGATCTTTTGGAACTCCTTGCAAGAGTGCAAGAGTTTCTCTTCTTGGAGCAAGTGCTCCATCCTCCTCTCCATGAAGTGCTTGAGGTGCCTTTGTTGTGACTGCATTATTATCTCTTGTCTTCTCCTCCTCCTCTTCAATAACTGAAATTGTCTCATCGTGAATAAGAGACCTTAGATCTTGGTCATCTATTGAAGGAGAAACCTTCATGCTTTCCTCTTGAGAAGAGGATTCTTCATCCGATGGATATCTTGCCCTTGGCAATGCATCAAACAAACTTACACCTTCTTCCATGGTTTTCAGAAATGGAGTTGGATTCATAGACCCTTCCAGCTCATGCAAAAGATTTGTCTGATGTGGTTTGCTAGTGTCAACAAAATATGTTACACATGGAGCTTCATCAAACCTTTCTATCAATATTTCAATAAACCTTGCATAAGTAGGTGTATTGGCATTATTCAAGGAAAAAGACTCAAACAACCACCAAGCATATGATTTACCTTCAAAATGCAGTGCTGCTGCTTTGATGGCTTCAATCTCTGAAACTTGATGTTGTTGCACAAAGTCATCTAGCTCCTTCACCCAAACCCTGACTGGACATTTAGGTGATCCATCAAAGATAGATAGATAAAATCTACCCTTACCATGCTTCTCCTCCTTGATCTTGCAGAATCCTTGGAAGTTCAAGTTATCTTTGAACTCCTTGGACTGAGCTTCATACTCCTCCAAATACTCTCTAAGATTCTCCTTCTTAGGCACACCTCCTTTCTTCCTCTTCATGAAGAAATCAAAGACATAACGCTGAAGATTTGGTGATATGGCTGAGTGCACATATCCATGAGATGAGGATTCAGAATGTTCCTCATGTATAGATCTTGTAGATCTAATCGGAAGATCTTTCTGCTCTTGAAACTCTTTAGGAGTTTCACTGCTTCTTTCTTCTTGTTGTTCAAACTCCTTGGAGAGGTTCTTCTTATATCTAAAATCTTATGAGAATAAACCCATAGTATTCATCATTTTGACCATTCTCCCTGCTGGAATATCACTGCAAAGTTCCCTTTTCAGGAAAATCAAAATTCTATTCCATAGATTGACAGCAGGGGCATTTACTGGATATGTCACTTTTGAAAAAAGGATGAGATCCAGAGGCTACCTGGCCATCTGCAAAATCTGTCTATAGAGCTTGAAATATTCCTCCTTCATGGATTCATCACTTTGGCTTGAAGCCACAGGCTGAGCCAAATATCTTGCTTTGATACCACTGTAATATCCCTTTTTCAGGAACAGCTACAGATTGGGAATAATATGAGTTATTACCAATGTGGAGCTATAGAAAAGTACCACATACAGGTGTAAAAACACTTATACTTTAGTAAAATATAAAACAACAAAGTTATACAGCGTTTTACAAGGCAAAAGGTGGGGAAAAGTGAAGATTTAGGCCCTAGAACGTGTGTATTCAGCTATATGCATAAAAATAATATGGGAAAGCTAGGGTTACAAGGGACTCCCATGTCAAATTTCAGCAAAAAAAAATAAGTTTTGCTAAGTTAGCAGTTCCTCCTGTCCTAACTAGGCTACAAAACCCTGATTTCCCAAGACTAGAATTATGCAGAAATTTATTGAAGCATGTGAGAGTGATTTTCTGAAGGGTATGAATGAAATAAGGTCTGAATATTGAAAAATAAGACCAGGGGAATAACTCATACACTTTACAGAAGAAGAATGAAAGAATACAGAAGAAATCCTCAAGAAAGAGGTTCTACATCCATATAAAAAGACTGCATAACAGTGACAGCGTAATTTTTAGGGATGAAGAAGTAGTTTGTTTATTCTTTAGATCTAGATCAGATCAGTACATAAAAATATAGATCCAATACAGATCCATGTACAAGAAGAGCTGATCTATACATTCCCCTTGGGGTTTTTCTCAAAACATGAAGCACCGGAAGTAGATCTGAGATCTAAGAATGCAGATCTGCAGAATGATTCAGAAAATCATTGAATCATGAACATGTAGAATATCAGATCTGAAATAGAACATAGATTGTTTGGCCAATCTATGGATCACCACAGTTAAGGATGAATCCAATCACCGAAGATCTCTCCTCCAAAATGAAAGAAGAACACCCTGCAGCTGTAGATTAGCAAATAACGTTGTCTTAGGGACATAAATAGCACTATAGCTTCTGAAGATGATATGGCATGATGCCAGGATGTAGATCTGAAGTATACTCAGAAAATGAACTCTTCCAGGAGGTTAAATGACACGCTCATTGAGAAGAGCCACTGTTATCATCTAGATCTGAGCATATCTAGATCTCCACTTGCTGCAACTCACAAGATAGCTCAACCCTAAACATGAGCAGTGCTGTAATGTAAGGTGAAACTTGGCCCAAGCCTAATAGTGGAGAATTTTATCACAATTCTCCTCCAAGAGCTGCTCAAGGAAGGAGGTGGGATTCCTGAATAGGAATTCCCAACAAGGGATGTCTAAGCAGAAAAACCTTCAGAAATAATATATTCAACAACCCTTTCCTTGCTGCCCTCCTCTTCCTTTTATAAGTTAGGAGTCTTGCCAAACCCTAAACCATCTTGAATCACTTAACCCTTTTCACATTATAACCTCCTTCTAGAACTGTGTTGTCCCTCAAAGAGGTTCAATGCATCTAGACTGCGCTGTTTGACTTGGTCAAAGATGACCCACTCTTGTGATTTAGACCCATTCACACCTGTAGGAGTTTATTTAAATAGCCCAGATATGTCTCTGTTCACGTAGGCATTGATTTATTCTTAGTTTTCAGGATTTTTACATGTCCTCCTTCACAATTTATTCATTAATCATGAAATACAAAATAAATAAGGCAAAATTAATGTTCCAATTAGCTGAAGCTAATTTAGGAACATTACAGAGCGGTTGAAGTCGGTGAAGTGGATGGATGTTTTTTGCAGGTGTGAAGGGATTACAGAGTGGCCCCAATTATGGTTTGCATCAAAGTCACGATGGCCAAGCATTTCAAGCTCATTGAGGAGGATGTTGTTACCTAGGTGGATTTGAGACGTCCATGTCTATGGTGGGGGCATGGGGAGTGCCATCAATAAATTAACTATCAAAGTCAGAAAGGTCTAGGGTAGATGGGGCTCAATGAACATGCCAAGCTTGATATGTGTGTCTAGTTTGTTCCTAATGTGCAACAATGGCCACGTTGGATGTGCCAATGTCATCAGGGAATCTACGAAAAGGGAAGTATAGAAGGAGTTCACTCCAATAGAAGTCTACATAACATGTTGATTCTTTTGATGGAATGGAGGTGTAATGAGGAAGGATGCGCACGAACATGGGAGGGAATATGGGTTTCCACGATGATGTTTTACGATGGGAGGAGAAGGAAAAAGAGTGTGCAATTTCAATAAGAGGCAATGTTGCAAGTGCAGGTGGTCTTTGCATGTAGGAGGCGATGAAATGTGTTGATGGAATATGACCATCCAGGTCTTGTGAAACATGTCTGAATACCCTTTTTACAATAAGGGAGACAAAAAAATGACTACACTTTGTTAGTGGGATTTTTTGGAGCATGTGGCATGTTTCTTGTGCACCAATGTCCTTATTAGCAACCATTCGGTAAGGAATTTGCGGATGATAGTCACAGTAGGAGCATCGGGGGGGAAATTGTGAGAGATGAGAGAGAATCTAGTAGTAGCTTTTAGATGTTCCCTATGATTTCGCTGCGTACTTTGAAATTCAGTTCAACACATCATGGGATGAGAGAACTGGTTGAAAGTCAATGTTGGCCCTCCATTTTGCAAGTAGATGAGCATTGTGCACATTTAGCTTGTCATCATTTCTAGTAGGGGAGTACACTTTTCAGCCAGTAGCATCAATGTGAAGAGAGGAGGTGTCGTGAACCTCCCATGGGGATCCATAGCAGCAAGTAGTAGCGTCATGTCTTTTGCACAAGTATGTAGAGGAGTGGCAAGTTGTGTGTCTTTGGATGGAATTCACACGTTGTTCATAGTCTTGCAACTAATTTGCTGCAAAAATTTAATGTGTCCCAAGGAGGCATGGGTCATGTAGAGATGAATGATTCATGCCAGGAGCCCGGTTGTGAAGGGGTCGAGGGTTCCAATTAGTGATTCACATATCAGAAAATTATTTGGTTGCACAGACATTTGTAGTGCTGTTCTAGTCGAGAGTGTCCATAGAAGGTGCATTTTGAAGCCACAAGAAACCATGGACATGTGTGGAGCCTCGATGTTGCCATTCATACCTTAGAAAGAAAGTGGAAAAAAAGTAAGATGGATGCATGGAAGTGAAAGTAAGGAAATGAGAGACGGGGAAGGAATAACATGCATACCTGCACCAATGATCCTTTACAAGGAATCATTTTAGTAGGACCTCTTCCTTGTATATTTTGAATCTATAATGGATGTATTGAGATGCACGATATGGGTTTGCAACAATGTTTTGGATTCTCCATCGAGTTTTATCATGTGTGTTGGATGGAGGGTTAGAAGGCATGGCATTATCTAGGCCAGGCCATTTGGTATCAACTGCATTTAGTGTGAAGAAGATGGTAGGGGTACCTTTTTGAATGATCACGTCATTGAGATCCCCTCTAGCCCTGGTCCAAAACAAATCTAGTTCGGAATGATGGAAAGCGGAAGTTGTTGAAAGTGGTGGAAAAGGTCTATGATTGTTGCCGAAAGGGTATTCGCAAGGTCCCTTTCAATGAAGACAAAAGAAATTGCTTGGCTATGATGGCACATGATAAGGTTGTACAAGTAATAGAAAAATATAGGATGTTTCCCAAAACAGTTGTCATGGTAGCACATTAGATTCAAGGCGTATTCCTACATATCCACTTTTGCAATTATTGGTTGGTTAATCATGGCAGATCCGATGGGGAAGAGGGTAGGGAAGGTCATGGAGAAGAGGTCCTTTGTGTTGTATTCATTGATTGGAGAAAGACCAATGATGGTCCATTGAAGTGAATGGGCGGTTGTGGAATTGGAGGATTCTATGTAGGCAAGTATTTCATCAATTTATGAATGAGAGTTTGGTAGAGTTGAAACAAAGGAGGATGGGTGGAGGTCAGATGGGCATGGGTGGGGAAGTTCATAATTAGGAGTTTCATAAATTCCTTCTTGGAGTGGTAGGGAAGTCATGTTGATATGGCGTAGCATGTTGGAAATGTTGGTAGATGCAACCGGCAGAGAAGAGAGCGAAAGTAGGTTAATCTGGACATATTTGTAGTATGGATCATTTTCTAGTCTGAATTGAAAAGTTGCATGAACACGTGATCTACTAACAAAAAATGCATAAGATGTTTGGTCATTACTAGTTTTTTTATAGCAAGGATGCCTAGTTCTGATAGCATGTGAGGAAGAGAGGTGACAATATTAGTGATATCTTGAGGGAAGCTAATAGTATGGCTGCAATATTTGAGTTGGCCTCCATGTGCATGGGTGACTTGAAGAACGGGGTTGACACAGACAATGAGCATCTCTTCAACTTGAGTAAGGCAGGAGAGGACATGTGGTTGGATACTTGGGACCTTGTTGTTTGTGGAGGAGAAACGATGGGTTTTTCATTCAGTGGCACAATGGGTACAAGAAATGATTCCATTTTTTGTTTTCGTTTTCATGGATGGGTAAGCTTCATGACAAGTGGAGCAAAATTGGATGGGACAAACTGCATCGATCCTTTCATGAAAGCGACAATGTGTGTTACACCAATTTTTGGTCATCTAACCTGTTACTATTAGATGGACCAAAATACACCATGTAAGACCAATTTGACCCTAAGTAAAATTGCTTTCGCTATGAAAAATAACTTAGTAATCCATAATTTATTAAGTTGTTTATGGTCTAAAGAGGAAACCCCATGAGGAAATGTTGAATAAATCTACATTTGTTTGATTTTCCTCAAGGAATAATTAGTTAAACACCAGTTTAATTAATATTCCTGGTCATATTTAACCCAAAATAGGAAAATTAATTAGATAGATCATTATTTATCTTATTATTTTCTAGGAATAATTATTTAAACCTCATTTAAATAATATTCCTTGTTAAATTTGACTAAATCACTTATAAATAATTGAATAAATCGTTATTTATTTAATTATTACTCAACCACATCCTTAAAATAACAAATAAATCATTTATTTATTTATTATTTACAAATAAAGGGATTTGACCAAATTCAAATTATTTTTTCCTCTAACAAATATAATAAAATATTCCATAAAAGTTGGATCTATATTTGGTTAATAATATTTTAATTATGCAACAATATCTAGACTAACTCAATATTTTGTTATAAATAGAAGGGTTTTTCCATTCACTCACTACCTTTTGTTGCCTAAAGATCACTCTGGATCTATACTTTTGGGCTGACTTTGATCCTCCATCATTGTCATATTTTGCTACCATTTTTCTTGTGAGCTCCCTTTGAGTTCCATTTTTTGTCTGGGTTTTCTACACCATCAAGAGAGAGAGAGAGAGATCTTAGATCTGAAGTGTTAAGGACATACAAGAACCCATCCCATTGAGGGGGACTAGTAACATCTTTCTATGTTCCCTTCCCAGGTGTCAAAAATACAAAAATTCTTTAAAAATATCTTGTCTTTTCTATTGGATGCATGGAGCAACTCTTGCTTTTATTTAATACTTAATGTATTTTACTACATAGATCTAGATTTTGTAGCATTTATCGTGGTCAACTAACTGCAAATCTAAAGAAATTGGTAGCCATATTTGATGTTAGGGTTGTTTTTTATGCACAGCTAAAGTGAGCTTTTTTCGTACACTTGTGATTAGAATTCATACTAAGTGAACCTCTCTTCTCATGAGGATGAATCAGGTAGCTTTGCCATGTCAGGCGGTCTTTCTTCCACTAGTCACCCCATCTTCTATTATGATGATGACATTGTGGAAGTAGTCACCACCCTTGACTTTATCTATCCCCCTTTACATCGAACCCATGCATTCGAACCACATACAGCTTGTGGCCATTACATTGACACCCAATGTTTGGGTAAGGGGGCACCCATATTTGAGAGGCTAGGAGAAGAAATTCTCCACAACTCTCCTAGTGCATCTGGTCATGTCGACTCTAGTACCATCATTCTTCCTTGTTTAGAAGAACCTCTAGAGTCCCATATCGCTTCAGATCACTCTAGGGATGATCCCCCTCATCATTCCTTACTCTTACATCAACAACCCAGTCCCTTAGACATTGTTGTTGACCAACCTGTGGGTTTTCTAGGAGAGCACCAGTTCATTATCTCCAAATCCACTCTTTGGGATAGTGACACCGTGTGTGCCAACCTAGAAACTTAGTCCATTTGCTTCATCTATGCAGTACCCAAAGAGATTTTTAATCCTCAATTCCCTTTCTCGAACTGCATAACCATAACAAAAAAAAATGGCGCACCACATCATAAAAATGTGTATATATTCCCTTTTCTAAATACATCTTGGCATGACCATAACATGCTTGGGGGCACCTATGCCCCTCAACCATAAAAATCCCAGCTCTCAGCCAAAAACAACACTAAAACCCCCTTTCTCTGACAGGTGGCACTTTTTAGGTCATTTCCTAGGACATGTCGCAGTTTTCTGCCTAGTACCTGCTATCCAGGTCATAGAACATACCCCAAAAAGTGCGACCTGGCCTACTCATGGGCTCTGGGTGCCTAAACTGAAATTTTGATCCCCTTAATTGAAAGAGTATGGTTAGGCCTCTTACCTACAACTGACGGATCTCAATTCCATCGGTCTATTTCTCTGCTATGATCACCGCAAGATTTAGGGCCTTTTCTCCTCTCCACATTCACCATAGCTACACTTGAAAATGAATTAAATTGGACGGAAAATGCCTTATTAAAAGAGAAACCCCAGATTTTTCTTTCGCTAGCTGCGAACAAACCGTAGATCAGTTTGAAAAACCATCCATACCTTTGGAAAGGTCTCACCGAGCTCTCAAATGGGTATCTGTTACTTTTTTGTGATTTGATACTTCACCCAGACACAATTTTTCCAATAAGGGTCACTTCACCACTCCTCAAAATCAAATTTATTCACTTACAACACTTGTACTTGGGGCACCACTTTGCCTCCATACTTGTCCATGCTCGTGTTTAATTTGGTCATGAGTAACCATCTTGTACTCATTTTTTCATGGTCCCCATTGCACCTTTTCTGTGTGGTAGCATCATGGAGTCGCCCTTGTTCAGAGCATCCGAGTTGAGTCATCATCACATCCATGGAGTCTATCCTGAGTCTCTTTGTATCCCGCTATAGTCCTCCATCCTTCATTGCTTGGTTCCTCTCTCGTGTCACACATTATGGCCTTCATTATTACTATCCCCTGTCCCCTTTGATATTATGTCATTTGCTGCCAAGTCATCCATGCCCTTCATGCTCTAACAAGGGAATTTGTCAGCTCGCTACTCAGTACCCCCCATTCCATCAACATCCCTAGTGTCACTATGTCAGCCGCTCTACTATTATCTCTCGTTCCTTAGTTTAGGACCCCTTATTGCCTCACCTATGGCGGACCTCCTTCTGTCAACATCAACTCATTCATTCCAGAAGACATGTCTAGAGGGCGGTGTACTTTGGTTGCAGCTTCCACTCTTGTTCGGTGCCTCGGATCAGGCAAAGGGACTCCTTATTTCCCTTTGACTTGATTGTTTCTCAGTTCCATCTCCTTACATCATGATCGAGATCTGTATACTTGATTTTTTAGTGATGCAGCAGATTGTACTGGTGATCCCCGAGTGTGTGTGAGATGTTTCAAACCTCATGAGGGGGTGGACCTTCAGGTAGCCACCCACATGCCCGTATGACCTATTCATTGCAGCCTTTGATGCAGCTCCACATATTTGATGGTTCCGGCCTTAGCCGCTTGTAGCGCCTTTTAGTTTGCATGTATCATTCAAATTTTTAGAGCACTTTCATGTTTACAGGGCCTCTTTTTTTGTACTTATATATCATGTAATCATATATTATTGTATAAGTCCTGGTTGTTATCCCAGGCATAGTATATATGTGGGATCCATTATAATGTTTTTATCTGGCTCATGTTTATGCCATCATGTACTATATAGTTCAGTCCCTTATTTATTGGACGCATTATTCTTTGTACTTTGTCTCAGCAGGCATAAGTATGCCTCCCCCACCTCTTGTAGCACAGGTAGTCACTCATAAAAGAGACTTGTCACACATGTAAGTCTCGCCTCCTTGGGGTCTTGTCCTCTAGCACTTTGGTCTACCTTATGTTTCTCTCTCTTTGACTTCCCTTTCGGCGTCTAGTGATTGAGTTCTTACAACGTACTTCGGTCATACGATTAGCTCCTAACTCTCGCACGCTGGGGGGGAATCTGTTACACTAATTTTTCGTCATCTAACCTGTTACTATTATATGGACCAAAGTACACCATGTCAGACCAGTTTTACCCTAAGTAAAATATCTTTCACTATGAAAAATAACTTAGTAATCCATAATTTATTAAGTTGTTTATGGTCTAAACAGGAAACCCCATGAGGAAATATTGAATAAATCCACATTTGTTTGATTTTCCTCAAGGAATAATTAGTTAAACAACAGTTTAATTAATATTCCTGACCATATTTAACCCAAAACAGGAAAATTAATTAGATAAATCATTATTTGTCTTATTATTTTCTATGAATAATTATTTAAACCTTATTTAAATAATATTCCTTGTTAAATTTGACTAAATCATTTATAAATAATTGAATAAATCATTATTTATTTAATTATTACTCAACCACATCCTTAAAATAATAAATAAATCATTTATTTATTTATTATTTACAAATAAATGGATTCGAGAAAATTCAAATTATTTTTTCCTCTAACAAATATAATAAAATATTCCATAAAAGTTGGATCTAGATTTGGTTAATAATATTTTAATTATGCACCAATATCTAGACTAACTCAATATTTTGTTATAAATAAAAGGGTTTTTCCATTCACTCACTACCTTTTGTTGCCTAGAGATCACTCTGGATCTATACTTTTGGTCTGACTTTGATCCTCCATCATTGTCATATTTTGCTACCATTTTTCTTGTGAGCTCCCTTTGAGTTCCACTTTTTGTCTTGGTTTTCTAGACCATCAAGAGAGAGAGATCTTAGATCTGAAGTGCCGAGGACGTACAAGAACCCATCCATTGAGGGGGACTGGTAACGTATTTCTATGTTCCCTTCCCCGGTGTCAAAAATATAAAAATTATTTAAAAATATTCTTCTCTTGTCTATTGGATGCATGGAGCAACTCTTGCTTTTATTTACTGCTTAATTTCTTTTACTACATAGATCTAGATTTTGTAGCATTTATCGTGGTCAACTAACTGCAGATCTAAAGAAATTGGTAGCCATCTTTGACGTTAGGGTTGTTTGTTATGCACAGCTAAACTGAGTTTTTTTCGTACACTTGTGATTAGAATTCATACTAACAATGTGCATGTTGGATATGGCAGGTGCGAAATTATTTGGAAGGTGAAAAGGAAGGTACATGGGGGGGCGTATGTATAGGGAAGGTGAGAGGCGAAGGAATTGAAGGTTTTCGAAAGGTTTGGTCAGCAAGTGGAAACAGAACGGGAACTGGGAAAGGTTGGGTGGATTGTAGTGGAAGGAGGCTATTTTGGGAAGAAATAGGAGATTGTTTTGCGTTGGATTGAGAGTGAAGGTTGGCTCGACAATTGGCGAAGAGGAGGTGACGACGTGCATTAATTCTTTCCTTGTTAAGTGCATAGAGGCGTTTCCGTTGTTCCCTTTGCACACTATTCTCGGGTGTGGTTGGCATAGCTATTGCAAATAAAGAAAGGTATGTCGGGAATCGAACGTGTGTATGAAGTACAAGGAAAGGAGAGGGAAGAATGAAGATGAAGCATTTTTTTTCATATTTTGTTTTGTTAATTTTTTTTGTTTGATTTTTATGTGTTATGTATTTCATCAAAAATAATATTAGTATAGAAAAGGTGTGAGTGATGTTTGAAGCGGAATTTATTGAATACATGATGGACGGAAATGAATGTTGGGATGTTGAAATGAAAAAAATATGAGTTTTGGAAGAAACAACATTATGCCTGTATGGGCTAGAGTAAAACGAAGCCATATTTTGCATTTGAAAAAATTAGATGAAGCAATTTATGTATTATTTTCCATACTAGGCATAGCATATTCATATATGCATTTAATAAATGTGTGTGTGTTGCAAAGAAGATGAAACAATGAAGGAGGAAATGGAAAACCAAGTGAGTAAATGTTCATATATTAAGAAGACCCATTACAACATAGTGAAAGGACATATATACAAAATGTAACGAGGAAACGAGTGGGTGCCCATATGTGCAGGAGAAATACTACAAAATTATAGGGGCCACAAAGATACAGTAACACTTACAAAAGTAGTATGCACAATCGAAGATGAATGGAAAGCGAGGATCAACAAGAGAATAGGGGGAACGATGGGAAGCAATGGAGAATGTGGTGGTGAGGGGGTGGGGGTGGGGGGTTTGGGCAACTAAGAAAAAAGGCGTTAGGGGGAAAGGATATATGGAACGAGAGGAGGGGGAATAACGGGCGAGAGGTAGAAATTCATGGCTACAACCGACGGGAGACTGTGTTGGGGGGGGGGGGGGGGGTAGAAACGAGATGTAGGACTTGTAAGAGGAGAGTCGATGGATTAGCATAAAGGAGCTACTTAGCATGTAGAAGTTTTGAGTGTAGCCATTCAACACCGTTGAAGGTGTCCATTCTGAAAGAAAGTTTGAAGAGGAATTGGCGTCCTTTGATTTTTCTAGATATGCCTAGGAAAGCTCCAGGATCAGCTGAGAGGAGGCAAAGGTATTTTGTAGACATGCCCAGAAGGCTTTTTGTGGCTTTTTCAAAAGTGACCACATTTTCAAGGTGGCCACTCTGGTCGTGCAATTCAAGCCGGAGGACGTAGTGGTAGTCACACTCGAGGAAGGAGCGTTTACATTTCGAACAATGCTAGGTGTTGTCATCTTGTCGTAAAGTATTTTTCATGAATTGCATCCCATAAATGTTAAGGGCACATGAGAGGAAGTATAAATCATCCATGTTAATTGAGGTAGCAGTAGCATGAACGAAAATCCATGGATTTTTTTCACCGGGTGGCAGTGAAATAATGTCGGAATTTTTTTTTGTATTGAGGGGCCTCTTGCTCGTTCCAGTGTATTTTTGGCTGAGCGAGGGTGAGGAATATTTGATGCCTTATTCTTCAAACCATTACTTGATTTTCCTTGTTTAAACAATATTTGGACTTATATGTAGGGAAGTAGTAGGGATTTTTCCAATAGTTTGGACATTGAACTCGACGATTATTCCCCCCTGATTGAAAGTATGGAAACAAGACGAGCCATGCGAAGTTTAGAGAGTGTGCGGACTTCAACATGTCAGTGCTCATTCCACAAGGTGACATCGATGCTGCTCCCGGACATGTCGCGAAGAGATATAGTTTTTTTGGAGTCTCAGAGTCATAGTGTTTGCAAACAACAGAGGCAAGAGAGAACGACCTATCAATACCTATGACATCAACAATTGATTTGAGAGGTGAAATTTTTTGGGAACTGATCAACACAAATCTAAAGGTATGGGAAGTTATTGTCAGGTCATCAATGAAGAGTTGAGACACAGTTGACGAAGAAAAGAGGAGGATTTCAAACGGGCATCTTAGATGGTTATAGGAAGGGTTGGGGACCTTTACGGTGCCATTTATAACAATGTAGAGATGGCCAACTTGAATGAGAGCATGTAGGGATTCTACCAAGTCATTGAAGGTGGAGACATCGATTTCATTGCCTTCACGGTCAATAAGGTCAAACCCTAGTGACATCCTAGTGCCACGTGCATTGGTATATTCATGAATGGGTGTTTTTGAAAGCATTTTGTCCTGGATGGACCAAGATTTTCGGGTAGGGTAGAGTGCTTTAAAATGGAGAGTTGTTGCAGATGCTAGGGTGGAGACTGGGGAGGACAATGTGTGGTTTTCAAGAGGGGTTGGTGATGAAAAGAGAGAGGCAGAAGAGGAGGATGAGGTGGCTTGGAACACTTGTTCAACAGAGAGAACAAGAGGGGTTGGGTCGCCAATGAATGGTGCAACACGCTGGATGATTTTAAGGTCGAGGACATAGAGCGACCTACAAGAATGAGAATTGTGTGAGCAAAGAGGGGAAGTAAAACATTAGGAATGAGAAAAAGAAATAAAAAAATGGACATAAGAGGAGAATCATAAAAGGGAAGAAGGGGGGGGGGGTTATACTCAACGTACATGGGTTGATGTGCATACGTGCATGAGCTTATTCTGAGGAGAACAATGGAGCCTATTTGTAATTCCCTATTTTTTGCAAGGCCATTATGAAAATAAGGGAGAAGAACGATATGTTTGTGAGCACCATCGGAAAGAGAGACGCAGTAGCGAGTTGTCGCAGTCCGATTAGAACATATATATTCAAGCACAACAATTCAGAGGGTTGGTTGCAGGTTGGCAGCACCAACAAATAACAAAGAAAGTGCATTGGAAAGGAAGTGCATTGTTTTTTTGTGTGAATGTGTATATAAAAGTGGATGGTGAAGAATTTGAGATTGGGAGTAAGTATAATTTGGTGTTTTTTTGTTGTTGAAAGGTACGCGTGTTTGGAAAAAAATTAGAAAGCAAGAAATAAATAAAGAAATATGAAACTAAGTTCGTAAAGATAGCAAAAGTGTAGATCCATACCTCTGAACAGGAAAAACAAAAATTGCAAAAGATAAACAAGTTGATATCTCTACCTCCTGAGAGGGAGCAACAAAAGACATCCTGCCAGGTTAACAAATTCAATTGTAAAATACATAAAACACATTCAATAAATTAAAATTCCAAACTTTGTTCTGTCAAATTTTTAAAAATATTATGGTTTATGACATCATACATATTAAATGTAATCAATTTGAAACATCAATTGTGTCATATTCAGGAATAAGTTAATGGAGTGAAATAATTTTATTTTAATGAAGTGAATCATTTAATTTATTTTTTTATCAATTTTAGAAAAAGTCACAATCTCTGAGTTTTCAATTTCTGAAATTTTTTTATGCATATAATCATTAAAAAAACTTAAACACATTCAATGAAATAAAATTCTAAACCTTATAATTTATAAGAAAATACAAAATCAATGAATTAAAATTGTTTATGACAAAAAAATATTCAGTAAAATAAAATTAAAATCATAAAATGGCACGAGATGAAAGAATCATTCATTGTTGCAATTTTAAAGTTAGATGATGGAAACCATTTTTTTTTTTTTAATTTGATATGTACAGACACACGACATTTGTAATTTGAAAATATGTGTAACAAAGAAACCTTCGTAATGAAATTTATTAATATGTAAGGAAGCTATTTTTCGTTTGTTGCAGGCACACAAATGAAATACAAAAAAAATACAAGTAATTTCTTACCAATGTCCTCTTACAAGTGTAATAAAAACAAAGTTAGTTTGAATGAGCATTGTAAAAAAATATTTTTTTGAGGATTGATACTTGCAATGAAGAATTTCATTCAAGAATAATATAAGTTGTTGCCAACTTCATCTAGTGATATGCAATAACTACCTCTATTAATATGCAAACAATATCCCAACACATGTTAGAATATTGTATTCGAAAATTGAAAAATTTAATTTAGGAGATGCTGGTCCATTCATGTAGGAGCAGGTGCTGCAAGACATTCATTTCCAACTGAAGAAGTTGCTGCAACAAATTATTTGATCAATATGTCACCAAGTTCAAATTTGGGTGAGATGACAGTAGAGGAAGTGAAAATGGAAAGAAGGCCTCTTTTGCAAACATGAGGCAAACTAATGGTAACCTTATCTACGATGAGAATGAAGGTGAGGTGTGAGGGGGGAATGTCCACAATAATTCATAGGGTACTCTATTCTCTCAAAGTTATAGTGAAGAAATGGGCACAAACATTCAGAAGCAATGTATGTTTTCAGAGTTACAAAGTAGAAGCAAAACTAGAGAATTGACATACAAAGAAGTAATAATTCACTTCATAACCAGGTTTGCAGCAATTAATTGTGTTGAAAATGGACTTCATCTTACTAAATGCATGTGTTAGAGCTTAGCAGGGGAACATATTTTGGAAAAAAAAATTCATCATATAATCCCATTTGTAGTTAAAAGTGAAGGCTTTGTTTTTTCTTATTTTTTCCTTAATAAAGTGAGATATTAATGCACATCCATTGTAAGATGGAAATGACAGATCAAGGAGTATTAGAATTGTAGGCTCACCAACTAAACATTTTTGGAATTTTTTAATTTTCATATAGGCTTGAATTTGAGTGTACTAACAGAATTGTTGAATATGAAGTCGTAACCTTTGAACAAGATCTTGATTTAGATAGAAAAATCAATTCATTAAAGGCTATTGGGGTTTCAGACCTGATTATCTCTCAAAGGAAGAATATTTTCAACACAGAAATGAGATTTTAACGAGATGTAGAAATTTTATATGGTATACCATTTAACTCTTTAATGTGTTTGCTATAGAAGTTGTCCCTTTACCATCTTGGTGGATTCACTTGTTGTTGCAACATCCACCTTGCAACCTATAACTCACTTGTTTAAATGGATAGATTACTTTGGAAGTAAATGTTACCATAATTACTTGATAACCATGAACATTGGAAGGTCTTTAGTTTGATGGCCAGATTCTTTGTTAAATGTATCATGCTAAAGTTTTTTTAGGAGTAGTATAAACGGTGAAGATGTAAAATGTGAAGACTTTCCAAAAGTTTCCCTTTTCAAAGGAGTAGTTCTTTTAGAAAACGTCTTTGACAGATATGATATGTGCAAGAAGAAACCGATAAATGACCAAACTATTGAAATGGTTGAGGTTTGAATACAACCCGAAAATGATCAAAGAAGGTAAAAAGGGTACTGACAAAGAAAGAAGAGAATTTCAGAAACCTTTTTTTCATATACGAGGATTTGTTTGTATGTTCCTATCAAAAATAAGAGAAACGTTGAAGATGTAAAATTTGAAGACTTTCTAGAAGTTTTAATTTTTAAAGGAGTATTTTTTCAAGGAAAATCTTTGACAAATATGATATCTTCAAGAAGAAACACATAAATGACCAAACTATTGAAGTTGTTGAGATTTGAATACAACCCAAAAATGATCAAAGAAGGTAAAAAGGCTACTTAGAACGAAAGAAGAGAATTTGGGAAACCTTTTTTGTATATATGAGGATATACTTGTATGTTCCTATCAAAAGTTAAAAGGCAACAATTCGAACACCTTGCATCACTGATTATAGCCTAATTAAGGATTGTACTGATAGCACCCTCGTAAAGGAAATTAGGCATGGAAAAGTTAACAGTAAAATTCCATAGAGACATATCCTTTGAGGAAAGCAGGAAAGTTGTATAATTATCTGTCAGTTGCTTCAAAAAAAGCAGGAACAGATGGAAAAAGAAGCTATGGCTTGCAAGTTACAATGAAACAAAAATATTTGCCTAAAAACTAAAAATGTTGGAGGTGGGAATTTTGAGTATGAATGGTTGTGCGTTGTTTTCATGAGATAAAGAACATAAAGATATATATTCATTTTTTCATATTCAAAATGAAGCTACTTGAAAAGGTGATTGCTTGTTTGATATTAGAAATTCAAGCCTCAAAAGCATGTCCTTGCAAAAAAAACTCTATTCTAGAGTCTAAAAAAATCTTGAGTGAATTCAAAGAGTACACAATCTTTAGAACTTGTAAATGGGATCCAAAGTTGTGGTACAAAATCATAGATTAAAAGGTTGATAAGCTTTGAGATGAACACATAGATTTCATGAACAGGGACAATAGAGATATGTTGACAATGATTTCATCGTAAGTTAGGGATATCCAAAATTTAATTTGCATATTTGAACAGGGTCTTGGCATGCCAAAGAAATAGAAGATATCAGGCCCATGCCTATGGGGTTCTATGTGAAAATATTATCATTAAAAGTTGGATTTTATTTACACATATCATATTGGAAACATATTATTATAATTTACAGGGAAAGAATAAATAAAATGCATCTAATTTGTTTTTAAATAAGTTTCCCTTCCTTTCCCTCTGTTACTTTGTTGGAAGAGATAATGAAAATGATTTCTAAAGGAAAAGAAGAAGGTAAAATCCATAAAGGATCTTCACTCCCATGGACAGGATTCAAATATTATTGGGTCCAACCTATGTCAATTTCTTTAGCCGGTATGAAAACCATTTTATAATTCAAGCGTGAAAGGTTTTAGGACGAAACAATCAAGTTTCATAATGCATATGTGGTGATTCCCCTTAGGGAGCTCTCATACATAGAGGTGAATGTGGCATAGCACTTGCAACAGTTGGAATTTTCCAAGCATACAAGGGTCATGTATGACTCACTACAAACCATAGAACTTTATTTTAACTTACATAGACCTAATTCTAACTTCTAATAATTTAATTGTAAACATAGTTTCAGTTTGTCAATTGCTTTAGTCGATATGAAAACCTGGTTACAATTCAAGCGTGCAAGGTTTTGGGATGAAACAACCAAGTTTCATATTACATATGTGGTGATTCCCCTTAGGGATCTCTCATACATAGAGGTGATTGTGGCATAGCACTTGCAACAGTTGGAATTGACCAAGCATACAAGGATCATGTATGACTTACTACAAACCATAAAAGTTGATTTCGACTTACAAAGGCATAATTCTAGCTTCTAATAATGTAATTGTAAACAAAGTTTCAGTCTGTCGATTGATCAAATAAAAAATAGTACAAGATTCACTCCAAAAGTGATTAATTGGCACCAATTAGAACACCTTGCATTACTGCTTATAGCCTAATTTAGAACTGGCTTGATTATGCAAACATAAAGTGCTAAAATTTGCATCCAAAAATCAACCCAAGGAACCAAAATAAAGATGCAAATAAGAAATATCATAGCCAATAAAGATGCAAAGAAAAAATATGATAGCCAAATGCTCCAACGATCAAATGGAAAACAACTCAATCATGGATGAGAAAACCATCTGTACAAATCAATGCATAGACCCCAACAATGTCTAACATCAATGATTATGAAGTGCTAAAAAATGCATTTAGAACTCAACCCAAAGAACCAAAAAAAATATAGTCAAATAAGAAATATCATAACCACGTGTTTCATTATCAAATATAAAATAGCTTGAACATGGATGCAGAAAACCATCTTTGTACATCAACGTAGAAAGGAGTTACTATCAAGCCTCCTTTAACGAGTATTACATATTCTCTACCATTTAATCCAAGATCTGGGGGCTTGTATATTAGAAAATGATTTAGGGTTGTCGTTTCCCTCTGCATGTTGTCCTGCAAGAAATGTCTACAAGAGGAAAGAGCCCATATCCCATCGCATTCATCACTGCCCAAATCTTCCCTAGAGTCCTGGTGAAGAAATATCGAACTCTATGTTTTTCATTGTGCTCTCATAGCTATTGTAATTTATTGATGTACTTGTCAATATAACATATTATACCATTTCAGTGGAACTATTCTAGTATCAAACTTAAAGTGAATGATAAGAGATATAACTGGTTGTGGTTTAGTTCAAAAATCTTAGCACAGAGTAAACTTCAGATACAGAAAACTAGGCATAGCCAAGAAAATTTTCAAATCCGGAGGCATTGTTCTCGGACATTTAAACATTCCAGATAATTATAAATCAAAATAAAAATAAGTACAAGATAAGACTAATGTAGTAATAATTGTCAAAACAAGATCATTGATTTAACTAATAGTTGTTGCATAATAACAGATATCTAATGGATGACTGGTAACAGGGTGAGAACCAGAATTTTGTGATGTCATTTAACTCCTATCTCATGGGAAAAAAGAGAAGAAGCTGATACCATCACTGAATTTTTGATTTTTTTCAGCCACGTTAAGATAGTGGCTAGTTAAAACTCAGTGGCAGGCTCCAATTCCCAAGTTGTGCTTTTAACAAGCTAGAAGGCTTTTAACACCACATGAACAATATAAAACAAAAATTTGTAGGAATCCCTCGACAAAGAAAACTGTAGAATAGAGGGAATTACATAGATTGACAATAGTAACTTAATAAAGGGCTACATACTTTTTAACAATACCTGTAAGGGGGAAAATCTCTTTTATGTTTTACAATGATATTTGAGGTTATAGTTGTCCACATCATATTCTTATTCAGAGCTTCTTGCATGACTATAATATTTGTTTGTTGAAGACTTGAAAAGGCATGAACAAAGCTTCATGTCCTAAACATGAGTAGAAAAAATATCGAATAATGATACTAAAAGAACCCCCATTATACATAAGAGACAACTAACACCCTGAAGAAGTGCCATCAAACTTATAAATAATGTTAAAGTAACTTCAAACTACTAGAAAATACTAAAAAAGAAATTGTAAAAACGAGAAACATCACCAAAGGCCTATTTCACACTAAATACAGTTATAGAACTACAATGGAAATGGGTGTCATTAAAAAGGTATAATATCATAACAGATTTGGAATTTAATTAGTAATGTTGGAAAAAAATATATATACAAGAAAGGTTCCCAGACTTCTCGATTCTCAGAAGTTAATTTACTCGAAACTATTGGCAAGAACATAGAAATAGAAAAATATTCAACAAGAACCTCTCAATCACACTGAAAAACATCAGAAGACATGCAATTGCTACAACAAATTCCCAAATAGGACAATGAATGAAAATGAAAATTCAGATCACACCTTTTCTTGAGAAAAAGAAACCCTAAACATATATAGCAGTGTTGAAGTAGCCACTGGAATGAAATACTAGTAAACAAATGATAAAAGATGAAGACTTGAATTTTGTGATGTTATTTAACTCCAATATCATGGGGATCAAAATACATCGAAGAGAGATCGAATCTTACCTATTTTTTTTATTTGAGAATGTAATCCTAAGTCCTTGAGGCTGCTGTTAGGTCCCTGTAATTTGTCAGATTGGCAAGACCAAATGTACAAGGGTAACAACAAACCAACTTTGGAGTCCTAGGACCTAGCCTTCCTGGACTCAGAGAGGGCTCTCTCTATATTTGTGTAAAAGATGTAAACTTGATTGATTTTAGGGTTTTTATTTTATGCTAGTTATAATGATAGGGTTTGTTTGTTTGTTTTGTTTGGTTGGGTTGCTTGTCAAGAAGAACAAATAGAGTGAGAGAGATTCAGACCATTAGGCTATGGAGTTTGTGAAAGACTTGAAAAGGATAACAAAGAATCAAGGGTGTTTCATAGGGCAAGTTAACAAAGTCAAATGGATCTAAGCAGCTTATGTAGGTGAAATGAACATTAAGTTGTGAACATAGTAGGTACAAAGGGAAATTAACAATCCTTTAACAAATACTTTAAATAAGAAGGGCCTTTAAGATCACTATTCATAAAGAAATAATCAAATACAGGGCATACCATAAACTTCTTTGATCAAATTTCACCAAGTAAACCCTAAGACAACAATCCAGGAAACCCTAGAGAGCAAGGAACTTGTAAATTCTCTAGTGATTTCACCTTCAGGCAAAGAAAAAATTCAAGATAACATATAGTAATGATCAAAGAGTAGGGAACTCCTAAATTCCTTAATCAAACTACAAAATACCTTCAAAGTGACTATTCAAGATGGACAAAAGGACAGGGCAAACCATAAACCTCTTCTACCAAACCCTAATTAGTAGACTTCAAAGCAAAGACCTCAAAAACAATGTTTTAAGTTACACCAAAGGACAGGGCTAACCATAAAATTCTTTGGCATTGGCTCCATTAAATAATTCTTAAGACAAACAAGTTGAGTGGAACTAGAGAGCAATTAAGAATTCTCTAATTTGACCTAGCAGAGGAAAACATTAGAGCAATAGAAGCAGACAGACTTAAGGTGCTTCTAACAGCATATCTTAAGCTAAATTTTCTATTCTATTGCAAGAGAAAGATGCACAATATGGAAACATAAGGAGACAAGTGTAAAATCAGAAAAAACATCACCATTAACTATGTTCATGAATCCTGCAAATGTGCTTGTCTCATTGATATTCAGTCCAAGACCTTCACAATGCTCCAAAGCCAAAAACTCCTTAAAACTCAAAGTCTATGAAGTTTATCTAAAAAATAAACCAACATAAACAATGAGGACTCCATGCAGTATTTAACTTGAAAAGGAGGATCAAAACCCTAGCTATGGTTTCAAAATGTTATTAATTACACATAAATGTCATTTTGTCCTATGAGACCATGCAAGGCCTAAGGCACAAATATCCTAACTTAATAAATGCAAAAATAATTTCTAACATAACTTCCCAACTAATTTTAGAGATATTTGTCTATTAAGCCATCAAAATATCTTTTTCATTAACTACTTGTGTGTTTTTTTGACTTTCAGGCAAGGGTGCAACACCAAGCCAAGGGCGTAGCGCTAAAACTGGGAAAATGTCTCTTTTTGCAGCAGAGATTTGGAGGCTTTCCCGGTGTCCAAATGATCTCCATGATAGCTCATTGGAAATCTTGTCCTGTCTAGTTTCAAATATGCCTTTAGTTTCTATATTGGTGTCCATTTTCTTAGTAAAAAACCAAATTTTCCAAGACTTCTCAGGGCACAGCACTAGTGCTGAAAATATGGTAGAAAGGTGATTGTTTGCTTGTTTTTGGCCCTTTTGAGGGACCATTTCTACTCCAAATGCCTTGAAAATTTGTGAGGGAAATTTCCTTGGCCTAAGGATCATGAAAATGTATTTTTTTCCTCCATTGGGTGCCCCAAAAAGGAGCGCAGCGCCAGTGGCACTACGCACTTGGCCCTTCTTTCTGCAAACAAAACAGTCAAAATTTCAAAAACTCAAAAAGATGACAAAATTGGGATTTGTCTTGCTAATAATGTTTGGGATGCTTGTAGGGATGCATCAACGAGAATTTCAAGCTTTTCTTTTCCCTTTGCCTCTTTTAGGGCTTGAAACTTTGCAAGGGCTCTTTTGAGCTTGGCCCTTGCAATCTTGTTTCTTAAGGCATAGTGCCTTGCCATATTTTTTTGCATGTCAAGGTCTCTCTTGGTCTTCTCTAGCTGATCCTCTAAGTGCACATTTGCTCTCTCTAGCCAAGATTCCCCATCATAGTCTATTTCCATGGCAAGCAGCCACTTGGAGTGAGCTACTATGCCAATGCTGTATCTTTCTCTCTTTCTTTCGCTAACGCCTTCTTCAAACCAATTTTACTTGGCCTCCTCCTAGGAAGCTATTATTCCTATTTGCCTTGGCTTTTCCAGCCTCTTTTCGAGCTTTGATTTCCCTGATCTCACAGATGGATTTCTCTGTCTCCATCTACTTGTTTTCAACCTCAAGGAAATGGATCAGATTCTTAGCCCTACCAAGATTGGCTTGTAGATCCCTAATCTGGGCATCCTTTCTCCTGATCAACATGCTTGTAATCCTTTCCTCATTCTCATAATCACTGTCAAGGTGAATTAGCTAAAAATCTTGTTCAGTTTCATGCTTGTCTTCCTCTTCTTCATCAATGACCTCTTCCTTACCTTTGTCAAGCTGTTTGGTTGATGTAGAAGGCATGGCCCCTTGCCTCTTAAGGGAAGCAAACACATGCCTATTTCCCCTCTGGTAGGTCAAAGGAAAAGGCTCAATGTTACTCACCTTAGTGCCATCTATCTCACATCCATCATTACTACCATCTGCCTCACTACCATCTTCCTCACTTCTTTCTGCCTCATTACCATCTACCTCACTGCCTTCTTCACTTTTTGATACACTAGTACCATGAGATGATGGCGAGGGATTGTGAAAAGGTGATGAAGGAGGGTCATCATGGGGTGAAGGAATGTGAGTGGATGGAGATGTATGATCAGCAGGAGGTGATGGAGGAGTAGGAATGGGAGGATGAGATGATGAAGGTGCATTTTGTTGATGATGGGCTTGTGGAGAAGTAAACACCTCATTGGAAATGAAGGTATCCCATGGAAGGCCTTTTTGCTGTAGTTGGTGCATAACAACCATTTTAATAAGTGAGTGATGGAAAAGGCTTTGCATTTGCTGAGGATAGTCTCTCTTTTGCACTATGTAGGACATTTTATCAAAGATTCTATAGAGGTAATAGGGTATGTACAACATCCTCACTCTATTAAAATGCATAAGCAGCCTGATGTGGTATGAGTA
Source organism: Pinus albicaulis (assembly GCA_034641835.2). Classification (NCBI taxonomy): domain Eukaryota; kingdom Viridiplantae; phylum Streptophyta; class Pinopsida; order Pinales; family Pinaceae; genus Pinus; species Pinus albicaulis. The sequence continues at coordinate 81,425 of JAXQQM020076999.1, forward strand.
AAGACGGGAGAACCTTCCCTCACATGTGAAATAGTTCATAATGATCCTCATCATAGGTGCATATCTATCAAGCAAGTGTGAGAAAGGAAATATGGATTTGTTGTGGTCTTTATGCCTAGGCTTTAGGTAGGGTTCAAAGTAGCTCATGTCTAGATTGGCTTGCTTGAAACATTTCTCCCCTACACTTGGTATCCCAGTGGCATTGGAAATAACATCTGTAGATAGCTCAAAGGTGACCCCTGCAAGGTTAACTTGTTTTTCATGCAAGTTAATGATAAATGACCTAGTTAGCTCAGGGTGGTTTTGCACCTGCTGCACCTTTTCACAAAATTCATAGCAACCTACATGTTTGAAACATGAAATAGTAAGGGGAGATGCCATTAGCTCCTTTGTGTTAAGGGGTTCAAATCTGTTGATATTTCCACCTTTGTGCTCATGCCTCCTCGGCATTTCAGCCTCTCCACCACTGCCATTGTATTTTGACATTGTAAACTCTGCCTTTATAAAACCCTAGAGTGTAAATGGAAATGAGATGGAGAGATGGTAATGAAATGGAAATTTTGGCAAATGAGGGAATGAGTGAGTGAGGGTATAAGCGTATGAGAATGAGTGAGAGGTAAAAAAACTCAATGGAAACCCCCTAGTTGTGCAAATACCCTTTCTATCACTGACAATCTATCTAGGAAGGTGAAATGAGGCTCAAACATTGATTTCAAGTTTGTAGCTTAGGGTTTCTCTTAGGGTTTGATTTCATTCAATTAAGAAGACACCAAAATTTCTTGAAGATAGGTGTATGATATGTACTTACCCCTGAAAATTCTTGGAGGACCATCTGGTAGAGGCTTGGAAGAAATTTGAGGTGTTTTGAGTGGTTATAGGGTTTAGGAACCCTTCTTGCCCAAGCACGCATCGCCAAGGCCAAGGGCGCAATGCCGAGGCTAAGCGCGTAGCACCGTTCCTGAGCGTGCAACACCAAGATAAAATCTGATGTGGATGTTGGGTAAGAGTGTAGTGCCTTCCCCAGCACATAGCACCTCCTTCCAGGCGCGCAGCACCAGGCAAATTTGTCCAAATTTGCTTAGAAAACTCACAAGTTTTTCTCTCTTGAATGCTCTAATGATTTTGCAAGACAACAATGATTTGTTTGAAGTGTTTAGATGGGCCTTTATAGACTTTTAGATTTTAATTTATATTTGATAACCCATTTCCTAATGTTTTAAGTATTTTTCACTTTCTCACTAATGTTTTTTGACTTTTTTCTTGCAAGTGACTGAAAACATTAACTTGGCTCTGCTTTTACTCCTTCAGGCATGACAAGCTGATTTTGACAACTTTAGGATTTGATCATATAGAAACATCTCCAAAAACCTCCTTTTTTCCCACCTTGGAGTTCAACATCATATTTTCCTCATTTAGACATGGCAAGCTCATTTTTTACAAGTTTGGGATCTGATCACACAATGATATATTCAAAATCCTTTTGCTTCCACCATGGAGTTCAACTCATCATTTCACCTTCTCTGGCCAATTTCCCAAAACCCTAGGTGTCTGGAGTGCTTTACAACAATCATCAATGCTGTCTTCTAAGTTCTCTATAACCCTTTCAAGTTCGTTCACTTTTGTCCAGTTCACCTCACCTTTTTCCGTATCTCATCAATATTCTTTGCTAGACTTTATTCATGTTTGGATTTGTGTGTCTCCTCCATGTCATTTATGCAACTGATCACTGTATAGCACTCTACTAGACCATCAAGCTCAAAAACCCTAATTATCTACAAGAACAAGTGTTTCCTCTCTTCCTTGCTGCAAGTTGTCTTCATTCAGGAGTAGACAATCTACCTCATCAACACCTTCTGCTGACAAATCCTTCAACACTCCTGTAGAAGTGCTAAAATATTTGCATTTTCCTCTTGCATACTTTGAACTGATAAGGTAGTCTTATTTGGAAAATTTCAGGTCTTCCTTGAATAACCATGTCTTGACATTCTATTACATCTGAGCCAGATTCTAGCAAAGGAAAAGATGTTCCTGAAACATCCAATGGTGACCTTACCACATGTGAAACCCTAATGACCTAGTGGAAGGATATTTTTCCCTGATTTGGACTGTAATTTCACCTGGAGATCTTTAAGTGAAAACAGAGCATGGTCAAAGTGTTGTATTGAAGATCCAAAATCCAATGTACTTGATTTATCTAAAGAGCCTGCAGAGATAGTTTTGAGACCATCAATGCTCGAGGAACCTAGAGCACATGGGAATGATTTAGCTATAGGAAAATCTAGGGGGAAGGTGGAGTTCATTAACAAGGAAAAAATGAGGCAATGAGGCTATAGGCAGGGAAGGAGGCTGAAAATGAGAGGTGTCAACCCATAAGGAGTTTGCAGGGGTGACAGGGTGACCATGAAATGGAAAACTGATAGAATAGTGAAAAAGTTTCTATAAGGATAATGAAGGTAATGAGATTTCTGAAACTCACAATATCCAAGGAATGTTTTTTTGAGAAATCTAGAACCATCCTATAGTCATCTACAAATAGTGAAAAATGCTGATGACTAACAGCTGCAAGTCACCAAGTCCTTGAGGCTGGAAGTCAGATTGCAAGGTATTGAAACAGAATGAGGGCAGGAGAGGCCCATAAGAATGCATAGAAGGTTAATGCAAATGAATGCAGAGTATGGCCAAAGGGGTTAGACTGCCTGGGCAGAAGCAGAAGGGGCAGCAGTAGGAGAGGGGAGCCATGAAAAGGTATGGCAAGAGATTTATTAGCATGGAAATTATGTATGGAAGTACTGCACTATGTTTAACTCTCCCTCCTTGGACTGTGTTGAATTCTCCCAACGGATTTATTGGGATGGAAAAACGAAAGTACCGATTGTGTTGAAGTCATCCTCCATGATTGTGTTGAATGCTAAGCATTGTGTTTCAGGGTGACACATCCCATCTGCGCTGCTGGCTACCTATGGAGCGGCCTCCTCCCAACTGCATTGAACTTCCCATGTCCCTGCTCGCTGGGTGTGGAGGGGCCAAGTCATATTTCCAAATAATCACACACAGAAGGTAGATCTGTGGTGTTGGCTACCTATGGAGCGGGCTCCTCCCGAGTGTGGTGAACTCACCGCGTCCCCTCTGGATGGGTGTGGAGGGGCGAAGTACATAATTACATGCAGAAGGAAGCAGGGCTAAAATCCCTTAGATCCAAGGTTCAGAATGCTCAACCAACAAGTCTCCCTCTGAAAACTGTGTCAAGTCTCGAAGTTCTTGTTGGTTGGCTATGGAGGGGCCAAGTCCATATGGGTAGTTTTTATTGGTTGGAGGATTTTCCATATGTAAATATTTCATTTTTTTGAAGGGCGATAGGGAAGGCTTCTCATTGGTTGGGGTGAACAGTGTTTTCCCACCCCAAGCCAGAAAAGAAAATGCCTTTCGACATAATTATTGAAAATTATATTGTGTATTATATTTATAGAGATTTTGAGGGTGAAAAGTATATGTGGCTTAAGAATGTGCTATGGTGTATTTATATTTGATTAAGATTTACATCATTATGATGATAGTATCTAGAAGTTGGAAAAATCGATTTTCCTACATATGTTCAATTTAATCAGAAAAGAAAAAAATAACCAACTCCAAATTAAATTAAATTCAATTTATTTATAGTGTCAAATTTTATATAGTTATATATATTATTATAACTCTATATGAAATTACATTTAGTTTTTTATTAATGATATAATGACTTGGTGAAATGTTTTATTTATGTGACATATAGCTCTAGGTTAAAGGTTAATTTTACAATATTTTCACTCACATTATCCATGACTTGGATCTTTCTATATCATTATTTCATGTAAGTTCTAACTTGAAACTATTGCTTTTTTTATATTTCTCCTAATATGTTTCCTTAGTTAATTATGTTCCCAAACCTATCAATATGGAGCCCCAATATGTAGTGGTCTCATCTCCTCCCTTAACTTCTTCTTCCTTTGTTGGTATACCATTATCATTTGTCCTTATTTTTCTTGCATTGGACCTATGTTGTCACAACCCTATAATTGTGGTACTCTTTCAACCACTTATATCTGGTGCAACACTACCTTACTTTTTCTTATTATCAATACTAGGTGAGTAGATTACGCCTTACTTCAACACTTAGTTAATTTATCTTCAAGTGTTCTTAAATTATGCAGCGGAATTAAATACAACATAAACATCAATATATCCACATATACGCCCATACATACAAGGGAGGGCCGAATCCCTGAATATGAGTCTGCCCAATATTATGTTTCATAAAAAAATTTACAATTTTACAATAATCATACAATACCAAGCTTGTGCAAGCCATTTTCACTTCTTGCCATAGTGTGCCTCTGCACTTGTGTTTTGGCCCGAGCTACAATGCTCTCCAACAACTCAACAATCCAGGAGAAACCACAAATTTATCCTCAAAATGTGTTTTCGACCTTCTGCCCATGAACACATTTAGCTTGGGTCACCTGGGTCATAGACGCCCTAAACCTGTGCACGGTTTGCATGTGAATTATCTAGGTCACCCATGCCCTCCGTTTTGCACGCGTTCAAAAACGCATTTGGGAAAAGACCTGATTAGACCATGTCTGCACGTGCCCTCTGTAGTCCACCTAAAACACCCGATTTGATTTTTCTGCAAGCTCCTTTGCACTATTCTGCACACCTTCATTCATGAGCTAAACTGCTCGGTTCACAACTCCATGCACGCATTCAGGAAAATATACGACTCAGCCCACCCATTCATTCTTCCTCTTTTTCACTCATTCACTCGTCTTGTGGGCACATACACTTGCTCATGCTACTTCAGAGCTCTCCAAAGTGATGTGTGTCGAATGAATGATTCCTTTGAAAGTCCTCAACTCATTTGCATTTATATGCTAATTTGTGGTCCCATTTTCCATAAGTCGTGACCTTTTGCCCACACCCATGGGTCAGCTTGGTCACTTATCTACACATTGTCCCAAAAAGTATACTTTTCTCACCCACCCATATAAACTCGTCCAATGTGTATGTTTTATTTGCACACGTCTTTTCCACCGGTGGGTCACTCGGGGCACCATGCCTTGTTGTGCCCAACTCACCCATCTGCTACACGACGTGCCCGTATCGCAGAACACATTCACCAACATGAATTTTCCCAGTGCCTCTCGTCGTGTCGGCCCACTATGGGGTGCGCACCCATCCATCACCGCTCATTGTGTCTACCACAATGCATGAATCTACTTGCCACTATGGCACACCCATCGCACATCGTCATTGTACATACCCGAGGCGGGAGCCTATTACGCCAAGACACGCCTGCCACACTCGGTCATCGCAACCAAAAATCAGGGACCTGGAATCCCCCGCCACTCTAAATAAGGTTTTCATCCTCAACATCACCATCATCATCGTCACATCATATCATCGCAACAACCCATTGCAACATATCGTCGCACCATATCATCGCAAAGTGTAGCTAGCTCCAACATCTCAAACAATGTCCATGTTTCCCACCTTTACTATATGCATCACATAAACCACCAGGGTCCATGTCTCTACATAAAAAAAATTCCAGGGAAATATCTCCTCAATCCATGGTCATCAACACATCCATCGTAGTATTCGCATGCTGCTCCTCAATCCATGGTCATTAACACATCCGTCGTAGTATTCGCATGCTACCACTATCGTGGGAAGTAAATCTCTCCAACTCAAGATACATGCTGTTGCAATATATATCATGTTGACCCATCATATATCGTCAATATCATGTAAATATTATTCCAAGGTACTCCAATAAAACTCCAACATATCTCTGCAAAATCAAGATATATCTTTGTCAAAACTCAGTAGACTTTCGGACCCCATGAATCAAGATAGTTGGTTGATCATTCCAACCATATGCCCTCATCATGAGAATGCACATCCTGATGGCATCATCAGTTATTTCTCTAGCATTATGTCACATGATCAAATCAACCAAGAATCTATCCCATCCTAGTGTAAAATAAGCCATGCTCAGGTCCATGAATTAGCCTCCATCTCATCCACAACATGTTTTCCATGGACCATCAGGAAAACCATATCCATCCATAATATGTTTCCCATGATGCTAATATCTATGTGTTTCTCAAAGACAATCACAAATATCAAGCATCATCATCCATGTGTGATAGGTCCTCCTCATTTCAATCAACAACATCCTCCTATCAATCCAATGCTCAATGTGCCATATCCAGGTCCATGGAGTAATGTCCATCCCATCTGCGATATTTACTCCATCAAGTCTATAGAATGGAAATTTTAACCTTGCCTCCTCATCAATCCATGTGTTTCCCATGATTCTAGATCAATCAGCCACCATTTCTATCAAAAGTGTGGCTAACTCAAGAATACTCAACCCATGCCCAGGTGTACACCACCAAGGCATCTCCATTGCTACATCTCTGTCGGACTCCAAAGTGTCCTCTCTTGATCATCTCCATCAAGTAACTCCTCACAAACACACCCCATAATGTGCTTAAAGGTATGCATCCCATAATGCATCAAAATCAAGATCAATCCTGACCTTGGCTCCTCAATGAACTAGATACGCCAAGATCAATATAATATGAAGTCTCCAATCAATGCAACTCATCATGAACTCCCATGCATCATCATATCCATAGCTTTGGAAAGCATACTTGTCTTGGCCATGAGTGCCATCACAAGTTGCTCCTGTGCTGCAAGTCATATGAATGTACTCATAGGTTGCTCATCCAACCATGGTATTGTTGCTCAAAGTCAACAACATCCCGATGATTCCATCAATAAAAGGTCTCCATGTAGCACTAAAATCCAACCTGCTCAACATCCTACTTTGGCACTCCTCCAAGATGCTCATAAGTTCCATCTCTGTAAGTGCACCTGCATAATGTCCTACCATGCCCTCATGTCAAAGTTCATGACTAATAATGGACGCAACACAACTCTAGTCATCATCCAGGTAAAGTGCCCTCGGTCACTTATACCTTTATATCATCATCATGAGTACTTCCTTCACTATTGCCTCCCCCACTAAAGGTACACCAAGATTTCATTCTTAGTTTTCAGCCATGAAGAATTCCACACATATATATCATCATATGTAACTCCGTTGTGTTCCCTTTCTCCAAGTAGTCCATGAGTCATGCCGAACACCTAGCCAATTCTCTATATGGCTAAGCATGACCCATCCATCACAAAGATAATCACGTTCCACCCTTTTCATGAGCATTTGAACCTTCTAGCACGAGGTCACAAATTTCCCTAACAATTTCTGCAACAAACAATGATCCTTGCTTCTCCAATGTACAAGGTCCCATGTCATCCAAGGAGAGAGTCTTCATGAGGGTATGACTTGTGTTTAATTTTAGCATTTGGAGGATGGGCCATATGCAGGGATGAGCAAAGGGATAACTTATTTTCCAACCCTATACTTGTGGTACTCTTTCCACCACTTATAGTAGGTGCGACAGTACCTCACTTTTTCTTTTTATCAATACTAGGTGAGTAGACTATGCCTTAATTCAGGACTTAGTTAATTTATCTTCAAGGGTTATTCAATTATGCAGCAGAAATAAATACAACATAAACATCAATATATATCACCATGTATGCCCATACATAGAAGGTGTTATCACTCTAATAATTCCCAAAGTTGTGAGATTTTGATTTATAGTTTTAAGAACATTAGAGGTAACTACAAACCTACTTTTAAACTCTAGGATCTAGCCTTCCTAGCGTTCAGAGAGGGCTCTCTCTATAAGATTTAACTTTGTTTTATGTTTGATTTTAGGCTAGTTATATGGACAATTTGGTTTGGTTGGTGGGAAAATTCACTTAAAGAGATGGATAGTAATAGATTTGGTTTTCCATTGGGCAAAAGGAGTCAATATGTCAAGCAGACAGCTCAAGATCAAGATCAAAAGACAAATATTTTCAGGGAAAGATAGATAAGTCACTAAAGATCTTTGAATGATGATTGGTGAAGTGAATTAATCTGAATAAAGAGCAATTAAGGATTCTTTGATCTTGATAAGGAAGGAGAGGAAAGAGGTTATTTGAAAGAGGGAGAAATTAAGGGTTCCCTACTCTGGAAATCAACAGAAAACATATAAATGATAAATAGTTAAAGACGGAGTGATTTTAACAAATTCTATAATAATATTCCTGATTTATCATTCAAATTTAGAACACATATATGGATGCATGTAAAACATAAGAAGATAAACAATAACAGTAGAAAGTACTTCACTTCAATGGCTCATCACATGAATCCTTAAATATGATGCTTTATGATTTTGATCCAGTCTGCTACTCGAAATTGCTACAAGAAATCCTTCAGGTATAGAAAAAATGACTATAGAAATCTTCAACAATTTATTCCACAACAATACTTCAAAGAGTCAAGTATTTATACAAAAATGTTTACAAAATATCCTAGAATACTCATAGGAATTTTCTGAGGAAAATAAAAATATCTTTTACAAAAATATAGTGATAGCTGCTTAACAACTAGAAAGTTGTCCTATTTATCCAAATAAAATAGAAATGTTGTTTTGGATTGGGTGCAGCTGGCTGCTTTGTTGTCTTCAATGGTGGAAAAAGATCTGGCAGCATTGGCTTGGTCCCTATACAGTTAAGGAGATCACAGATGGCGGAGCTGTTAGGCTAGCTACCCTGCGAGGTGAAATGCTACCAGGCTACATCAATGGTAGTTGTCTCAAACTGTATCAGATCAAAATAATATATGGCTGGAGTAGTTGTACAGGTGCAGGTGGAGAACCCACCATCACAGTGACTTGGGACGAGTCACAAGATTGTGTTGGGGAATTGTTGGAATAGGGTCTCCTACAAAGCTGCAACTCTGGTCCCTTTTGTATATTTTTGATTATATTTAGTCTAACGTAGGGGTTTTGGGGAGGGTCAAAGCCCCTAATGCATTGCAAGTGGGTCAAGGGTAGACCAAGAGTCCGCAAACCACAGTTTGTAGACCATTGGATGTGTAGGCTAAAGTAGTATAAATAGTTGAACCTTTTTTAGTCGATGGGTAGGAATGAATTAGAATTGGTGCTACGTGCAAACTGTTAGATCTGTAGGGTTGGTTGGGTAAGGACTCCTACTGGCTGTGTGCACGGAGATCCTCTGTCCTACTATCTGTGGACCCTGTTGCTATGTGCACAGGTTGGGTTTTGGGTATTATAAGTAAATCTGAAGGATTAATGAATGCAGAAGGATGTTGGAATATCTGAATGTATTGGACTTACTGCTGATGTGAATCTGGGATATATGATTGAGTGTGTATGCTTATATGTTATTGATTTAATCTAAGAAAGTACTTCGGTTACTTGTTTATGCTGCGATCTGGATCTGTTCTGTTATACTTTATGCAAGGATTCCCATGATAATTGCGGTAATGTTCTATAAGTCTATGATATGTTAGTTACTGTGATTATAATTGGTATTGTGCACGTGGATGCGAAGGATATCAGTATATTAGGGCTCTGTGATATAAGATCTAGTAATTATAAGGTTGAATGCAGCTCTGCTTGACTTACCTACCCTTTCGAGTGCGGGCTTAGCTCAGTGGCCGCCCACTCCCATCTTCCTTCGAGTGAGACTTTGGCCTGCGCAAGCGGTCACTACCAAAAGGGCCGATGGTATAGGGGTTTGTTGGAAAACCTTAACCTCCAAACCTAGGTTAGGACCCCCCCCCCCCCCCCCCTCAAGCTAACAAATGGTTGCGTTTCCAGGACCCAGAGCATTATGAGAGAGGGATCGGGTAATGCCAAGGTCGTATTGGAAACCTGAAAGAAAATAAATTGATGAATGGTTTGAATAGCAAGTTTAGGAATTCGTAGTAAAATAACAATGCAGTAAGAGGTTGACCACTGAAGAGTGGAAGAATAAGTATATTTTCATGGAGATCTACGAGATCTTCTTTGTAACAATTGTGATCAAGCTCCAGGAGTGGATCGCAAGTTTGGTCGAATTTTAGAAGTGTTGGAAAGATGGGCGGGTCACACAGTGGACCTGAGAATTGATCCAACAGTTAGAGAAGACTGATAACACCATCACTCGCATGGTGGATCACTGGGTGGACAGTGTGCTAGGAGGGTTCGTGACATAATTTTCCATCGATTAGTTCATCTCCTACTCTGAAGCAGAGCGAAGATTCTTCAAGGGTTTTTGGGGTAAGTTTCTGAAGACCTTACCATTGCTGATTAATATATTACTGTGCGAAAAGAGTATTATGTGTAGCCACACCGAATGAATGACCTCTTATCTGGACGGGAGTACGACACGAAGTGGCAAATACTATCGGACCAATCAAGAAGGAGATAGATTTTTCTATAGTCCAGTAAGAGAAGTAGTTGCGCAAAGTCCTCGAGCAAAACCACTTTCAAACCAATATAGGGGTAAGAATTCACCTACACCTTCACCACCACTGGAAGACGACATGGTTGCACACATGAAGCTGCCTACCTTTAAGGGTGTGGGAGATGAAGATGTTGTGGATCATTTGCATATCCTTTTCTATTTTATTTTGAAAATCGAAAAATAAAAAAAATCTAAAATTTCAAAAAAGCATATGCTATAGTATAATTTTTTTATACTGTATCATTAAAAAAAAAAGTTTCTACGAGCTCACTGCAGATTAAAGTTTATCATTAAGCTCTATTTGAATGTATGTATACTTCATGTTTAAGTTTCTAGCAACTCTCCGAGCGGGAGTAGTGATCGTTGAAGATTGAAACCGAACGAGTCAATGCGGAGGCACAAAGAGTTCGCTAATTATCAAATGTAATGCCCCCGTAGTTGACTAGTCTGACCGTGGGTGAGCCGTGATCAACGGCTTGGATTCATTGCGGGGGGTGCAAGTCGAAGTTCACTGCCGTAATCTAGGAGCCCCCACTGTGACGTTATAAAGCAAGGTGGAAGATAACTGTACTCCGCGTCAGTGGCATTACACGTCATTACAGGAATTTAATATGGCTTTGCGTAGTTGTTAAAAGGTTTTTTTATCCCGTTTTCAAATTACTTGCTATCATTTTTCCCTTTCAAGCTATATTACCGCCACCCTTCCGTTCGCCATCTGTTGTCCGTTAAGCCATGGCAAAACGAGTCTCATTATCTGGTACTACAAACCTCAATTCCCTCATGGACAGTGAAAACGACGTCCAGGATACCACGTCTTCTGTAAACCATTCCTTATTGTATCATCAAGTGAACCTAAACGCTGAGAAATCCCCAGTTTTTTCCGCCATGAAGAAATCCGGTGTCTTGTCCGCCTATATCCCAAAAGCCCATTTCTTTCCCAAATTTATCTCGTGGCTGGTTTCTTCAATGTATCTTGGTAAGTGCTTCATAATGAATTCGTAGGGAGAAAACGTTCTGCAGGTGTCGACGTAGTTAATTCGCCAAGCACTTTGCTTTCCTGAAAACGAGTCACCATTGCAATTCTCTGAAGATTCATTGGCGCGTTATTTTGAGAACCTTTTAGGTGAAGAATTTGATCAATGTATGTCCCATTTTAGATCAAATTCAAAGGAATTTCAACTAGAAGAAGAAGAATTCAGTTTGGAAGTGTTTGATGCTGAGAATAGACTAGTTCTGAGTTGTATTGTAGAGATTTTGGGCAAAGACAATGACCTTACAATTGATAAATCAATATTGGGAATGTACGCGCTGATGATGAAACCTTGGGTTGTTCTCGACATTCCATCTTTCTGGCAAGAGATTGTCAATTCTCAGTTGATGACCTTTCCTCTTACATGTTTCTTTAAATTCCCGTCATTGATTGTTTATTTATTCTTATATCAAAATGTCGAAGATTTTATGAGTTTGGGGTTGAATATAGTTGATATCAACAAACAAAAGCAATCAGTTTTATTTTGGACTGACATAACTAGAAAAGAGGAAAATGAAGCAGGGTTATTTGAGTTTGCCAGTCATTATATGTATATTTCTTATAGAATTTTGAATGGGGTTTCTCCTCCATGTTTTCTACCAAAAGCCCGGGAGTTTCTGCAGTTAGGACCTAGTTGCAGATTTGGAGATTGGTTTGTGTTTGAAGAATATTCGGAGATAAGATTGTATGGAGCTAATATTGAGCCTTACAGGCTCCCAACTTTTTTTCCTATGCGGCTTTTTTCCCTTGAATTCATAAGACAGAGCCTTAATGTAGATCAGGTGCACTTTCTTCCCATGAAGAAAGGTTTTATGTATAAATTTCCTATGACTGTGGGACCTTTCGTGGTCAATATGAGGCAAGCTTTTGATGAAGTTTCTAAGATGTTGGAAGAGACATATTTGCTATTAGGAGAAAAATGGTCATATGATCCGCATGGAGTGATTTCCCAAAGAAGAATTGAGAATGGATATTCTGCGTTTTCTCACGTAAGTAGACCTGATCAGGAGAAGATGGCAAACCCAGGCGAAATAAATACATCAAAAACGAGCATTCAAACACCTGTTATAACTAAAAGGGAAAATAAAAGAAGTAGGGATGATGTTGTTGAGGTATATGATGAAGAGCCAAGAGAGGAGAAGAGAACTAAATTGGACAAAGATCATTCTTCAAATTCACCAGGTTTACCTTCCATATAAATGAAGAAAAAAATGCTCCCTCTTCTCCTAGAGGTCATGAGCTTTACTCAGAGAAGATGCCCTCAGTCAAACAAATATCTACACAGATTGAAGAGAAAAATCATAGAATAAAAGCTAATGTAGAAGCTCAGGCAGAGCATCACATAGCTGTTGATCAGACTAGGTTGTTGACTGTAATGGACCTTGAAAAGGATCAATTCAGAATGGCTCTAACACATCCAACAGGGATGTCCCTTGGATCTTCAAGCAGTTTCAATGCGGTAAATATAACCATGGATGTATAGAAGATCCCACTGTGGGATAAGATGAATCTTCATATGCAGACTGGACAGTTAATTGTTAATGATTTAACCAAGACCAATGCCACAGTTGTTAAAGCTGAAAACATGCTAGCTAAAGTGATCAAACAGTTCAAGATGGAGAAGGCTAATTCAAGGGCTTTGTCAGTTCAAAACGAGGAATTGAAAAATATTATCATGAAAATCAGTGTAGATCCTAACGACAAAGCTGCAGTACAAAAGCTCATGAAGAGTGTAGAAATAGAGATATCTTCCTTGAGAAAAAAACTAAAGTTACCGGCTGCAGAGCATTCAATGGCTGCAAAATTAGCAGAGGTGGAGAAATAAAAATAAGAGCTGCGTCAGCAATTGTTGCGGAAAGATGAAGAGTTGTCTAAAGTAAAGCAGACTGCTATATCTTTACAAAACCATATTGAAAGTCATACTTGTAATTTTGTTTTTCCTACAGGTGATACAGATCCCCAAGCACAGATTGCTCAACTTAGCACAGAGATGAAGATGGCAGAAGGAGATCTAAAGCAAGCTCAATCAGAGTTAGAAACGGCCACCAAGGTCATACAGACACTAGAAAATGAAGCGAATGGGAATAAGCAGAAATTACAAAAGGCTGAAGCTGAGATTACAGACCTTAAAGAGAAGTTAAAAGGTAATATTTCCCTTATAAAGGCTAAATATATTATTTGGGGTGAAATTGTCTCAGAAATGAAGTCCAATTGGAATTTCCTGAATATAGTTGCTAAGGAGAAAAGCCTGATCTCAGAACATGAAGAAGAAATACTATCTGATAAACAAACAGCAATCAAGAGAGAAAATTGGGCTAGGAAGTTCATAGATTTTATCAATTCCAAGTCTGATGAGGAATTGGAAAATATGGAGATACAAGATAGATATTTTTATGCTCAAGAGGTGAATAAAATGATAATTATGAATGATCTTCGGAAGGTTGCAGAGAAGAGGCTACTAGGAATTAAAGAGACAGTAAAGAAGTTTGATATATCATTTGATAAATTGACAAGAACATGTTTACCTTCCTGTTGGACAGAGAAAGGGAATATTATGTCATGGAAGTTTTATGAAGATTCGTTAGTATTGGATAAAAGCAGGGTGGATAACAGACATGAAAAGACGCAGATTTTAAAAGGAGAAACAATGTTTAACTTCTTGCAGAGACATTTCAATTTGCTATGGATGGTGAAGACTCTCTTCACAGAAAGACCTACCCACAACCAAGCTGTTGCATTCATGTTGGAGTATCATAGTTTCAAGGATGCCCCGATAACCCAAAGTCAGCTATGGAAAAAATGCAAAACATTCTCAATAGACACAGCGAAAGATATCCCAACGTCTCAACCAAGAGTAGTCGTTGATTCAGCAACTGCGTCAGAAGCGGCTTTCCTTATAGATTAGAAGTTTTCAAATTCACACTATGTTATTTTCTTAAATCATGAAAATTGTAATAGGACCCTTCGAGGCATGTACCTCCGTAACTACCAGTAGTTTAAGAAATTAGAATGATTTAAGCAGTTGGAATTAGTTTCATCAGGAGAAACTGTTTTATGAATTTGTATTTAAAGGAAATTTGAAGGGAGAAAGAGGTTCCGAGTTTTGAACCTGGAAGCTAAATTTTGTACTGGAGAACAGAAAATCAATAAAAGAAGTATGCAAGTTTCCATCATTCTGTTTATACTGAAAAGTTATCTAGTTTACACTATGTTTCCATATCTGTGAATAAACTGGAGTAATTTGAGCTGCAGGTCTCTTTATACATGTGTATTTAAGAGTTATACAAACCTTAATGTGCGCTCCTCTATTTTAACTTTATCTTTCCCTATTTCTTCAGGGTTTTATTATGATAGATTCTGTTTTAGACAGCATATCAGATTGAAATCCTCTTCTCTTTTTCTTCCGTTCTTTCATTTTGGCATAAATGGAATATGGCATTGCAGAACATTGCATGGTTTTAATATTCGAAGGTTATATAACTAATTTTTAAGGGTTTATAAGACAGAGACAGATATATATTTATTTTGTGACATATTAATATAATGTCTTGAGCACGGATTCCTTTACACAGCAAGGAATTGTTTCTTAAGATACAACATTAATTGGCGTCGTTGCCGGGGACGAAGATTCGAAGATTTTCCCTAGGTTTTGTTTTAGATTTCCTCTAGTTGTTCAGAGAGGAGGAAATAGTAAGTTGTGTTTGTTTTAAAATAGCTCTGGCTCCCAAGAAACCTCACACAAGGTCGGATACCTCTTAGCAAAAAGTTCCTGTTTGTCTGATCCTGAGAAGCTTGTTTCCAAGAAGGGCCGAAAACCAAAAACATTTGATACACCAGAAGTTACACTGCTCGCACCAGGCAGCAGTTCACGTACTCCTTCATCCAAGAATATTTCCAAGAAACTCATTTTCTTGGAAAAAGAATCCTCACCATCACCCATTCATTTCCAAGAACCCACATTAGAAGAGCAATCTTTAGAGTTTGTGTCTTTCCCATTTACATAAACTCAACCTCATACAGTCGCCAGCTCTTTTGCAGTCGTTCTTACACCAACTCCTATATCAGTTGTTCCACCTCATTCACCCCCATCTACAACTGGTATTCATTTCACTCCCACTCAAGGAGCAGTTAACTCGGGCATAAACACGGCAGCCCCTGCTTTCTTGATGAATAGATATGCACCATTAAATCTACCCCAACCACTGCATGATATGCCTCAGGAGTATCTCAAGTTACTCCCTAGATTTATTGGTGAAGATGAAATAACTGCAGAACAACACTTGCCCCTGTTTTTCACATTTGCTGATAATTTGAATGTTGAACATTTGGACGTTGTAATGAGACTTTTTGTTCAGTCTCTAAGTGGAGAGGCAAGGAAATCGTTTAAAGGATTGCCTAATGGTTCCATAAATGATTGGGATGCCCTAGAAAGACGTTTCATCGAGAGATGGGGCAAAAAGAGGGACCATGGTTATTCTTTGACAAAATTTAATGCAATAAAGAAGAAATCTAATGAAAATATGAGTGATTTTGTGAAAATATTTAACAAATTGTATAATAGTTTGCCTACGGAAATGAAGCCTCCTCCTATTGGAGCAAGGGTTGTTTTTGCTGGTGCATTTGTGCCAGAGTTCAGTTTCACATTGAGAGAAAGAAATTCTCCTACTTTGGAGCAGATTCAAACTGATGCTCTGGAGATTGAGGCTAATATGTCTGCTACTGGTAAAGTTCAATATAAAGGAAAAGATAAAGAAGAAGCCTCATCTCAAGATTAGAGAATTGACGATATGACTAAGGTCATAAAAAAATTTTCTAATAAATTGGTGAAGTTGGAAATAGATAATAAGCCTGCAAAACAAAATAGAGGGGTTTTTAATCCCCAATTTAAAAAACAGCCCCTACAGATTCTACAAAGAGAAAGGAAAGATCAAGATCAGGTGCAAGCACCTTTGTATATAGAAGCAGCTCCATCCCGTTCAGTAGGTGATGATGATGAGCAAGAGGATGATGCTCGAATTTCTGTTGTGTACATGGAAGACGATGAAACAGAAGAAGAAGCTGAGGAAGAAGGAGTGGAAGAAAATGAAGAAACTGATCTTTCATTTGATCAAGAAGAGATGGATGATTACTCTAGACAGTTCACAGACTTCATGCAATCAGAATTACATAAAAAATACGATTTGAGGTCAAAGAAGAGGTTAAGAACTCAAGATGATGAGGGAAGAGAACCAGAAGCAGTACCTTCTCCAATGGCGAATACATTACAGAAAAACCAGATCGAGAAGTCAGATAAGGGGAAGCAGCCCAGGAATGAAGAAAAGGAAAAGGAAAAATAGCAAGTTGAGGCTTCTCAAACAAAGATCAAAGATTCTAATGTTTTGGAGAAAGTTGTTACTGTTCCTAATCAAAGTCTAAATTCAAAGAAAGATCAAGAAGAACCTGAAAAGTTGACAAAACAAAATCAAACTTTCAGTTTGTCAAAAGAGTTGGAGAAAGTGAAAATTCAAATACCTCTTCTTGAGTTAATGAAAACACCTGGTTATAAGAAGGAGATTGCTGAATTTATCAATTTATCTCAGTCTGATGAGGTGGGCGATATCGTAAATCTGCAAGAGGAAAAACCAGTGGTTACCTTTGGGCCTCATGTTGAAGAGGTAGATTCATCTGTCCCTCCTTTTTATATATCACTTCTGCTACATGATTTTGTTTTACATAATTGTATGCTAGATTCTGGCGCATCCCACAATCTGATGCCACTGTGTGTGATGAAAGAGTTGAATTTGCAAATCACTAAGCCATACATAGATGTTTATTCTTTTGATTCAAAAAGGGTGAAGTGTGTGGGTCTTATTAAGGATATGGTTGTTTCATTGGCTCAAATCCCAGCCAAGAGCATTATGATGGATGTGGTAGTAGCAGACATTCCAGCTAGATTTGGTATGTTATTATCTAGATCTTGGGGGGCGAAGCTGGGAGGAATTTTGAAGCTAGATTTTACATATGCTGTCATTCCTGTTTTTAATGGGGAAGAAAGGAGGTTGTACAGAGAAACTAGGTTTCAAAAAACTGCTACCAAGAAAGATGCAGGTAATTCACCTATTTATGGCCAAGAGAAGGATGACCTCTCTTGTTTCATGCTGCATGAAGATGCAGAATTTGCTGAAGAAACACAAGGGCAGCTTCCTTCGGCTATTGTACATAAGGAGCTGCATTTGAACAGACTTTGGAAGTGTTATTTTGATGGCACGTTTTCTAAAGAAGGCACAGGAACTGGTTTCATTTTTGTATCTCCGGAAGGTAACCTTATACCTTTTTCTTTCAAATTGGAGTTTGAGTCCACTAATAATGTAGCGGAATATGAAGCATTAATAATTAGTCTGTAGACAGCTAAGCAAATGGGAATTCAGTCTATGACCGTGTTTGGTGATTCTGAATTAATCATAAGACAAATAAAGAATTTGTGTCAAACTAAACATCCCAGATTAAGAGCATATAGGAATGAGGTTTGGGATTTAATTGAAAACTACTTTGAAGCTTTCAACTTACAGTTTGTTCCAAGGGAAGAGAATAGAATGGCTGATTCTTTAGCAGTTGCAGCCAGTACATTCAAGCCTCCAATCAATCTGAGACTAAGATATGAAATTGAGATGAGATATAGACCTTCAATCCCTGACAATGTCAAACATTGGTAGGTCTTTGAGGATGATGAACAGATTAAGCAATTTTTGTTGATGATTGAAGATTTTGAAGATCATCAGATTGATTTGGAAACTGATGAAGATGAGTTGGCTGGTAAGACTCTGAAAAAGAATATTGGTGGGCAGGAGATTATTCAGTTGAAAGAAAATGTTTTTCCAAGAGGCTTTGTGCCTCTCGAAAGACTGTTTGATGCAAATGACGTGGCAGTGAATCAGAAGAAAGCAAACCAAGATGAGAATGTGGAAGATTGTAATTTAGGAACTCAACATGAGCCTAAAATGATCAAATTGTTCAAAGGAGTCCCGAAGGACTATAAAGAGAGGTACATAGATCTGTTCAAACAATTCAAAGATGTATTTTCTTGGTCTTATGATGATTTGAAGATGTATGATAAGAGTATTATACAACATAAAATCCCACTGAAAGATGGAGTCAAACCGCATAAACAGAAGCTCAGACAAATCAATCCATTATTGTTGGCTCCAATTGAAAAGGAGGTAAAGAAATTGCTGCAGGCCAAAATAATTTTTCCTCTCAGATATTCAGATTGAGTTTCCAATCTTGTACCAGTCAGAAAGAAAAATGGAGAGATAAGGCTGTGCGTAGATTTAAGGAACCTGAATAGGGCCTCATTGAAAGATAATTATCCTTTGCCGAAGATGGATTTTGTCTTACAAAAAGTGACTGGAGCTTACAAATTATCTATGGTGGATGGTTTTTCAGGGTATAATCAGGTTGCTATGGAGAAGGGAGATCAAAAGAAAACTGCTTTCACTACACCCTGGGGGACATTCATGTATGCCAGGATGCCGTTTGGCCTAATGAATGTAGGAGCCACATTCCAAAGAGCAATGGATATTGCATTTGTAGGAGATGAATGTATGGTTGTTTACCTGGATGATGTCACAATTTTTTCAAATTCTGATGAGGAGCATCTACAGCATTTGCAGAAAGCCTTCTTGAAGTGTAGGAAATATGGTTTATCGCTGAATCCTAAAAAATATTTGTTCGCTCTGAAGGAGGGTAAACTGTTGGGACATATTGTTTCTAAACAAGGAGTGAAGATTGATCCAGTGAGAGTTGAAGCAATACAGTCAATTCCACTGCCCAGAAGTAAGAAAAATATTCAGAGATTCCTTGGGAAAATTAGTTTTCTGAGAAGATTTGTTCCTAATTACGCGGAGATTGTCAAGAAAATAACAGACATGTTGAAAAAGGATGCAGAGGTGAAGGGGGACAAAGAAGCAAGAGAATATTTTCAAAGAATTAAAGCAGCTCTGAAGGAAGCACCTGTTCTAATAAGTCCAGATTATCTGAAGCCATTTCAAATTTTCTCATTTGCGTCTCCCTCAACAATTGCAGCTGTGTTATTACAGAGAAATGAAGAAAAGTGTGAGCAGCCTGTAGCATATTTTAGTAAGATACTCCGAGATGTAGAATTAAAATATAATATATTGGAGAAACAATTATATGCTCTGGTGAAAGCATTGAAAGCATTCAGAACTTATATCCTTCATTCTCAAATCTTAGCATACGTTCCCAATTCTGCTGTAAAGGATGTTTTAGTACAGAATGATGTAGAAGGGAAAAGAGGCAAATGGATTGCTAAAATCCAAGAATATGACCTGGATATTAAACCAACAAAATTGATCAAAGGATTGGGACTGGCCAAATTATTAACAGAATCAAATTTCCAAGCACTGGGAATTAATTTATTAGCACCTGTAGAGGAGGTCGATGGAGAAACAGGTGATATTCAGTCAAAGCCAGCAATTAAATATAAATTCCTCTGCTCAAATTGGTACAAGGATATTGTTCATTATTTATGCTTTCTTTCTTATCCTCCTTCAATAGACAGAACTAAATACAGAGCTTTGAAACTTAAGGCTCAACCTTATGTCATAATTGAAGCAAAGCTATATTGGAAAGATCCTGCTGGTGTGTTATTGTTATGTTTGATAGAGGAGGAAATTCCAGAAGTAATCAAAGAATATCATGAATGCTTGTGTGGGGGTCACTACAGTTGGAAGGTAACTTCTCATAAAAATTTTAAATCGGGTTTCTATTGGCCATCTGTGTTTGCCGATGTATATAAAGCAGTCAGAAGTTGTCAAAAATGCCAGTTGTTTGTAGAAAATAAAAATTTAGCCCCTTTACCTCTTCTCCCTGTTTTTATTGAAGAACCTTTCAGACAATGGGGATTGGATTTTATTGGAGAAATCAATCCACCATCTAGTGGGAAATTTAAGTGGATCCTTACTGCTACATATTATTTTACAAAGTGGGTGGAGGAAATCCATACCAGGAAGGAAAATGATTTGGTTGTTATGAAGTTTCTAGAAGAAAATATCTTTAGCAGATTTGGATGTCCAGTAAATATTGTGACAGATAATGCACAAGTTTTAAAATCAATCAGGTTTATTAATTTCTGTTAGACTTACAATGTGATATTGTCTCATTCTACAGCTTATCATCCACAAGGGAATGGATTGGCAGAATCTTCTAACAAAACATTGGTCATAATTTTGAAGAAAACAATAAGTGAAAACCAAAAGAACTGGGATTCAAAGCTAGTTTTTGCGCTATGGGCAACGAGGATGACCACTAGAAGATCCACTAGTAAGTCACCTTATGAGCTAGTATATGGGACTCAGGCATTATTTCCCACCCATTTGGTGAAGCATGTGATTTCTTTCCTTCAAGATGCTCAAGCAGAACCTAATGCCATGATTAGAAGAATGAATAATGTAATGGAGTTAAATGAAAACAGAAATAAAGTTTGAGAGAATTTGCTTACTTACCAGAAAAAAATGAAGACAATATTTGACAGGAAAGCAAAAGAAATCATGTTTCAGAAGGGAGACCTGGTATTGAGGTGGGATACCCGAAGGGAAGACAAAGGGAAACATGACAAGTTTGATCCTCTGTGGTATGGTCCGTTCAGAATTAGTGAGGCCAGGACGAATAATACTTTCATGCTGGAGAATCTTGAAGGAGAAGTGATGGATATGCCTGTGAATGGGCAATATCTAAAACATTATTTTCAACATTAAAAGTTGTTTGACCACCATTGTATATATCTGGCGTGATCATTGTACATAGTTCATCAAGCAATTTTTGACTCCATGCCCGAGGTGAAGGCACAGATCTGTAGGTTCTTAGTGTTTCGTGGAAAAAACACTATCCCCAGGTGGAGCCAGATTTTGTGGATCATCTGCATATCCTTTTCTATTTTATTTTGAAAATCGAAAAATAAAAAAAATCTGAAATTTCAAAAAAACATATGCTATAGTATAATGTTTTTATACTGTATCATTAAAAAAAAAAAATCTACAAGCTCGCTGCAGATTAACGTTTATCATTAAGCTCTATTTGAATGTATGTATACTTCATGTTTAAGTTTTGAGCAACTCTCCGAGCGGGAGTAGTGATCGTTGAAGATTGAAACCGGACGAGTCAATGCGGAGGCGCAAAGAGTTCATTAATTATCAAATGCAATGCCCCCACAGTTGACTAGTCTGAACGCGGGTGAGCCGTGATCAACGGCTTGGATTCATTGCGGGGGGTGCAAGTCGAAGTTCACCGTCGTACTCTAGGAGCCCCCGCGGTGACATTATAAAGCAAGGTGGAAGACAGCTGTACTCCACGTCAGTGGCATTACACGTCATTACAGGCATTTAATATGGCTTTGCGTAGTTGTTAAAAGGTTTGTTTTATCCCGTTTTCAAATTACTTGCTATCATTTTCCCCTTTCAAGCTGTATTACTGCCACCCTTTCGTTCGCCATCTGTTGTCCATTAAGCCATGGAAAAATGAGTCTCACTATCTGGTACTACAAACCTCAATTCCCTCATGGACAGTGAAAAAGACGTCCAGGATACCACGTCTTCTGTAAACCATTCCTTATTGTATCATCAAGTGACCCTAAACGCTGAGAAATCCTCTGTTTTTTCCACCATGAAGAAATCCGGTGTCTTGTCCGCCTGTATCCCAAAAGCCCATTTCTTTCCTGAATTTATCTCGTGGCTGGTTTCTTCAATGTATCCTCATAAGTGCTTCATAATGAATTCGCAGGGAGAAAACGTTCTGTAGGTGTCGACGCAGTTAATTCGCCAAGCACTTTGCTTTCCTGAAAACGAGTCACCACTGCAATTCTCTGAAGATTCATTGGCGCATTATTTTGAGAACCTTTCAGGTAAAGAATTTGATCAATGTATGTCCCATTTGAGATCAAATTCAAAGGAAGTTCAACTAGAAGGAGAAGAATTCAGTTTAGAAGTGTTTGATGCTGAGAATAGACCAGTTGTGAGTTGTATTGGAGAGATTTTGGGCAAAGACAATGACCTTACAATTGATAAATTAGTATTGGGAATGTACGCGCTGATGATGAAACCTGGGGTTGTTCTCGACATTCCATCTTTCTGGCAAGAGATTGTCAATTCTCAGTTGATGACCTTTCCTCTTACAGGTTTCTTTAAATTCCCGTCATTTATTGTTTATTTATTCTTATATCAAAATGTCGAAGAGTTTATGAGTTTGGGGTTGAATATAGTTGATATCAACAAACAAACAAATCAGTTTTATTTTGGACTGACATAACTAGAAAAGAGGAAAATGAAGCAGAGTTATTTGAGTTTTCCAGTCATTATATGTCTATTTCTTATAGAATTTTGAATGGGGTTTCTCCTCCATGTTTTCTACCAAAAGCCCAGGAGTTTCTGCAGTTAGGACCTAGTTGCAGATTTGGAGATTGGTTTGTGTTTGAAGAATATTCGGAGATAAGATTGTATGGAGCTAATATTGAGCCTTACAGGCTCCCAACTTTTGTGCCTATGCGGCTTTTTTCCCTTGAATTCATAAGACAGATCCTTAATGTAGATCAGGTGCACTTTCTTCCCATGAAGAAAGGTTTTATGTATAAATTGCATATGAGTGTGGGACCTTTCGTGGTCATTATGAGGCAAGCTTTTGATGAAGTTTCTAAGATGTTGGAAGAGACACATTTGCTATTAGGAGAAAAATGGTCATATGATGCGCATGGAGTAATTTCCCAAAGAAGAATTGAGAATGGATATTCTTCGTTTTCTCACGTAATCAGACCTGATCAGGAGAAGCTGGCAAACACAAGCGAAATAAATACATAAAAAACGAGCATTCAAACACCTATTATAACTAAAAGGGAAAATAAAAGAAGTAGGGATGATGTTGTTGAGGTAGATGATGAAGAGCCAAGAGAGGAGAAGAGAACTAAATTGGCCGAAGATCATTCTTCAAATTCACCAGGTTTTACCTTCCATATAAATGAAGAACAAAATGCTCCCTCTTCTCCTAGAGGTCATGAGCTTTACTCAGAGAAGATGTCCCTTGGATCTTCAAGCAGTTTTAATGCGGTAAATATAACCATGGATGTAAAGAAGATCCCACTGTGGGATAAGATGAATCTTCATATGCAGACTGGACAGTTAATTGTTAATGATTTAACCAAGACCAATGCCACAGCTGTTAAAGCTGAAAACATGCTAGCGAAAGTGATCAAACAGTTCAAGATGGAGAAGGCTAATTCAAGGGCTTTGTCAGTTCAAAACGAGGAATTGAAAAATATTATCATGAAAATCAGTGTAGATCCTAACGACAAAGCTGCAGTACAAAAACTCATGAAGAGTGCAGAAATAGAGATATCTTCCTTGAGAAAAAAACTAAAGTTACCGACTACAAAGCATTCAATGGCTGCAGAAGTAGTAGAGGTGGAGAAAGAAAAAGAAGAGCTGCGTCTACAATTGTTGCGGAAAGATGAAGAGTTGTCTAAAGTAAAGCAGACTGCTATATCTTTACAAAACCATATTGAAAGTCATACTTGTACTTTTGTTTTTCCTACAGGTGATACAGATCCCCAAGCACAGATTGCTCAACTTAGCACATAGATGAAGATGGCAGAAGGAGATCTAAAGAGAGCTCAATCAGAGTTAGAAACGGCCACCAAGGTCATACAGACACTAGAAAATGAAGCGAATGGGAATAAGCAGAAATTACAAAAGGCTGAAGCTGAGATTAAAGACCTTAAAGAGAAGTTAAAAGGTAATATTTTCCTTATAAAGGCTAAAGATATTATTTGGGGTGAAATTGTCTCAGAAATGAAGTCCAATTGGAATTTCCTTAATATAGTTGCTAAGGAGAAAAGCCTGATCTCAGAACATGAAGAAGAAATACTATCTGATAAACAAACAACAATCAAGAGAGCAAATTGGGCTAGGAAGTTCATAGATTTTATCAATTCCAAGTCGGATGAGGAATTGGAAAATATGGAGATACAAGATAGATATTTTTATGCTCAAGAGGTGAATAAAATGATAATCAGGAATGATCTTCGGAAGGTTGTAGAGAAGAGGCTACTAGGAATTAAAGAGACAGTAAAGAAGTTTGATATATCATCTGATAAATTGACAAGAATAGGTTTACCTTCCTGTTGGACAGAGAAAGGGAATATTATGTCATGGAAGTTTTATGAAGATTCGTTAGTATTGGCTAAAAGCAGGGTGGATAACAGACATGAAAAGACGCGGATTTTAAAAGGAGAAACAGTGTTTAACTTCTTGCAGAGACATTTCAATTTGCTATGGATGGTGAAGACTCTCTTCACAGAAAGACCTACCCACGGCCAAGCTGTTGCATTCATGTTGGAGTATCATTGTTTCAAGGACGCCCCGATAACCCAAAGTCATCTATGGAAAAAATGAAAAACATTCTCAATAGACACAGCGAAAGAGATCCCAACGTTTCAACCAAGATTAGCCATTGATTCAGAAACTGTGTTAGAAGCGGATTTCCTTATAGATTAGAAGTTTTCAAATTCACACTATGTTATTTTCTTAAATCATGCAAATTGTAATAGGACCCTTCGAGGCATGTACCTCCGTAACTACCAGTAGTTTAAGCAGTTAGAATGATTTTAAGCTGTTGGAATTAGTTTCATCAGGAGAAATTGTTTTATGACTTTGTATTTAAAGGAAATTTGAAGGGAGAAAGAGGTTCTGAGTTTTGAACCTGGAAGCTAAATTTTGTACTGGAGAACAAAAAATCAATAAAAGAAGTATGCAAGTTTCCATCATTTTGTTTATACTGAAAAGTTATCTAGTTTACACTATGTTTCCATATTTGTGAATAAAATGGAGTAATTTGAGCTACAGGTCTCTTTATACATGTGTATTTAAGAGTTATACAAACCTTAATGTGCGCTCCTCTGTTTTAACTTTATCTTTCCCTATTTCTTCAGGGTTTTATTATGATAGATTCTGTTTTAGACAGCATATCAGATTGAAATCCACTTCTCTTTTTCTTCCGTTCTTTCATTTTGGCATAAATGGAATATGGCATTGCCAGTAAACATGTATGGGTTTGATATTTGAAGTTTACATAATCAATGTTTAAGGGTTTTTAATACAAAGACAAAATATAATTCATTTGTGACGTAGATTAGATAATGAAATCTAAGCCATGTATTCCTTATCACAGCAAAGGAATTGTTTCTTAAGGTACAACACCCCTACTTCCAGATCAGTAGACTATTGTTTATTTTTAGTGTTGTCCTATGGGAAATACTCCATCTCTTCTCCTTCTTCATGGATGGTAAGCTCACCTCTCTCTTCTTCAGAATAGGTGAGGGACTAGTTTTCCACATGCATTCCAAGAACCACCATGGATCGTTCTTCTTGGAGATTAAAGGGAGTGGGCCCTTTTTCTGTAATGGCTTCTTCAAACTACTCTTCAGGAGGGTTGGGTGGTTTCAAGGGTATATATGAGGGCTTCTTATCTTCGGGAGGATCAGCTTCTTGCTTTGTGGAAGAGGATGAAGTGGCCATATGAGGGATTGCTTCTTCTAACGGTTTCTTCCATTTATTAGCAGGACTAGGAGGGGTTTTTTCTCTTGATATTAACTCTTCATTTTTTTTTTGCCCTCGAGTTCTCTTTCTGGAGGACTGGAGATCATACTTCATGTGGAGTTTAGCTTGCATTAAATCCATGAACTACCTGCAGTACTTGTCAATATCTTGATCTGCTGAAGGAACTTCTCTATCCTCCTGCTCCCCCTGTGAGGTACGTTCACCATCCTCATCATCAGAGTAGGTGAGGAATTGATCTTCTTAGCTCACTGAGGCTTCCTCAATCCATTTCCACATTTGCATAGGGGGCCTTTGATATTGGGGATTAAACCCCCGATTAGGATTCATTTGGTTGGAACGAGGAGGGGAACTCTTGGCCTCCAATTCAAGCTTCACCGGCTTATTTGAGAGGTTCTTGATCAGCTTGTGCATTTCTTCAAGTCTATACTCCTGTGATTCCCTCACCTGATTTGAGGTAGAAGCCTCCTCCACCTTCTTTCTTATAGCTTCATGTTCTGTCTTCCCCTTGAACTTACCAGTAGAAGAAAATTCTACTTCTACCTCCAATGCATCAGTCTGGATCTAATCCAGAGATGCCAATCTTCTTTCTCTCAAAGTGAACCCAAAATTTGGTTCAAAAACTCGTGCAAAGACCACCTTAGCAGCTACTTGGGGAGGCTTTATTTCAGCAGGAAGATTATTATAAAGCTTATTGAACCTCTTTATAAATTCGGTTACATCCTCATTTTGACTCTTTTTAAGAGCGTTGAACTCTATGAGGACATATCAATGTTCCCTCTTCTCTCCCCATTTCAGTGTGAAGAATTTTTCCGTTTCTTCCCAGGTGTTGACTGTGTGGTCAGCTAGAGACTTGAACCATTTTCGGGCTTCCCCGTCCAAATATTGGAAGAAAAGACTTAATACCACATCTAAGTGCTATACATTTACATTCTCAGCAAAGGCGTAGATTTTTTCAATATTTCTCTGCACAGAATTGCTATCTTCCCAGTGAACCGATGCAGGAGCATCAAATAATATTGTGGAAGATCATTTAGAGGTTGAGGGAGGGCCAAGGGGCATACTTTTTCAAAAGGAAACTTGGCACAGCCATCTGATTTAGAGGTGGAGGTAGATGGTGAATCTGTATCTATTGTGAGGCCTATTGAAAGCCAGGATTGCTTTTGATTAGGACTATTTTATAGTGGAGTCGCCAAGGTGAGTAATATGCAACTCTCAACCCTTCGTGCTCCCTAATTGAAAGGTGAAGATAATTTCGCATCCCAGAGAAAACATTTCTTCATTCATTTCCCTTCCAACGGCGCAAAAAATATGTTGTAGCTCCTAGAGACAGCCTTGAGTTACAAAATACCAGTGCCTAGGACATCTTAAAATCAGAGGTTAAATGTGGGAAATTGTACAAATGCCTATGACAGAATATGGGTCAAGAGAATAATGGTTTTGGTGTTTCAAGAGTAGAGAAGACCATTTGAGCCTGATTCATGCGAATTCCCCAAACAATGAGAAGGCTCAGGAGGTTGAGAGGCTGATGGATTTTAGTTGGGCCAAGTATAAAAGAATGAGCATAAGCTTTAAAATGTGCAAAGGCGGTGAGGAAGAACGGAGAATGAACCCACAAGAGACATGCTCAAGAGATTTAAGAATATGTCCCCGAGTGACCTCAGAGGAAGCAGATACGAATGAGATATGGGCAACAACAGAGGCTCGTAGAGCGAAAATTAAGGGAGTGCGACAAGCTTGATACATGAGCATTAAAACCTGAGCGTTATGCAAACACAAATTCATGAATAAAATTGAAGGCTACCAGCAGCTACATTACACATACATTCAAAGCAGCATAGTATGACAGATGATTATACATAAAAAGAGATTACTGATAACAGAGGAAAATAGATACATACTACTCATTGCTCCATCTGGAATCCAAATAAAAACATTGTATTATATTAAGTTCAAATAGCTCTCCCAAATATGTATCTGAGAGCATAGGGAGCACAATCATACAAAAATACAGCCAAATTCTTCCAAAATTCTAGAACCCTACTTTCATCTTAGAACTCACTATATATAGAGTTTCCCTAGAGGGTCTATGGTACTTGATCATTTATGATCGACCCATATCTATGAAATCAAAACGTGCTACCCAACTTGCAGAGCGTTCATTGAACAATTAATTTTGTACTAAGAGAATTAAAACAGGAATGAGGTGAAATTGAGATTTCACCAGCAAAATCATCAAAATCAAGCCAAAAACAGATTGGACATGATCGCCCAGTGAGGCTAATAATGGGAGCCTTCAAGATGGTATGGCGAGGAGCAGTCGTAGGTGTACAGGCTGACTGTCATTTTAGATTCCATCTATTGCCAGCAGACCTCCACTCCCTTAGTCTGATGATTTCCACTTAATCCATTATGAAGAGGCCAGTCGCACTAAGTGCACCTGGTTCTTTAGTGGATATCTCCTGAGAAAACTGCATAAGTCACAATTGTATGTTCTTCCTCAAAATTCCATGTAGTGTTTTGGATTTCAAAAATGGGAACCGAATTTCAGAGGGGGTCTAAAGTGGTAAGTGGTATCGGAGAAGGAGGGCATGAAATTATGAGAGGACGACATGTGGAGGAGTGAGCAGTAATGGATACCACCCATTTCGAACCCCCTCCCCATGGTTAAATTTTGAAAGCTTCGGGGGGTGCGAAATGAAACAAGGTCTGTCATATGCATTAGGGTGAAGATGAGGTGATGGAGCGATGCGAAGGGCTTAGCGATGATGAGATTTGTGACCATGAATGGGAACGACGAGAGTGATGGTGGGGCCCAACAACATCACAATCGCAACTCTTTACCATGAAGCAAAAGATAAACTCTAAAATGTGCGATGTGCGAAGTGCGGAGAGAAGGTAAGTGACGTGAAGGGAAGGTGGGATTGGACTGCATCGAAAATTGCAAATTTTAAGTTTTAAGTATAAGTAGCAGGGGTGTAAAATCTAAAAATTATGAAGTGGTGGAAAAGGGACCCACCCGCATCACTCATCGTAGAATTTAGCATTCGGAAAATAAGGTAAATGCTTAAAACCGTGAAGTGTGATTTGCGCTAATTTGAAGATGATGTGTTAGGGAGAAGTGGATCCCACTGCAATCGGTGAGGTTTATCAATCGACGAATGTTTTATGCAGTAAGGAAAATCTTTTTGATGTTTTATATGATATGTGATATGTATTGGAAACGACTGTGAAGTGGGGGCAGAGCTACTGTAGTGGTCTATCCATCACGTCACATGTTAAACCAAATAGATTGTGGGAATTTCAAAGGTAAGTTGAAACAAATGCGATGCAATACATCGCAAGTTAGCAATAGCGGTTTTTAAGTTTTAGTGGCGAAGTGAAAGGTTTATAATATGTGACCTGCGATGGATGGTGGGGAAGAAAGCATGACGTGGAGGGATGGTCCCACTTTAATCGCAATCGGGGAATAAGGAATAGGATGGTAAACAAAACCAATGATATAGTAGTGAAAGAAGGTAAAGTAGAAAAATTAGGCAAAAAGGCGAAAAAGGTAAGGTTTAGTGATTTTCAAGGGAAATGGAATGAAAAGGGGCATGGAGGGTGGTTGGGTCCCACTGCCATAGCACATCGCACTTTGGCATTTTTAACTTTTACCCTTTTTGCCTATCTCAGAACACTTGCGCTCTACGACTGCAATTTTAATCTCTGTCGCTAACCGATGCTCGGATCAATGGTCCTCACTGCTCCTCTCACTATGGTTTTCCGACCTTGTCTCTTTGGGTGCGCCCAGACATTTCTTATTTTTTTGTGGAATACTTTCCCTGCATTCACGACTAGATCTGCTTTAGCATTCATGACTCAACCTAAACGCATGCACAAATTGACCCAACCTCACTCAGGATTCTACCCTTGTTTTTTTTCTGTCTTAATTTTTTCTCTGTTTCCTTTGTCTTCGCTAATGGTAACTACTTTTGTTAGTATGAATCTTAATTGCAAGTGTATGAAAAAAGACCACTTTAGCTGTGCATAACAAATAGCCCTAACAACAAAATATGGTTGCCAATACCGTCAGATCTACAATTAGTTGATCAAGATAAATGTTGCAAAAATCTAGATCTATGCATCAAAGACATTAAGCAGTAAATAAAACAAGATTTACTCCATGCATCCAATAGACAAGACAAGAATATGTTGAATGAATCTTATATTAAGGGCACCTCGGAGGAAAACATAGAAGGATGTTACTAGTTCTCCTCAATGGGATGGGTTCTTGTAAGTCCTCAGCACTTCAGATCTAAAATTCCTCTCTCTCGATGGTGTAGAAAACCCAAACAAAAATGGAACTCAAAGGGAGCTCACAAGAAAAAAGATAGAAAAATATGACAATGATGATGGATCAAAGTCAGACCAAAAGTGTAGATCCAAGGTGATCTTTAGGCAACAAAAGGTGATGAATGAATGAAAAAACCCTTCTATTTATAACAAAATATTGAGTTAGTCTAGATATTGGTGCATAATTAAAATATTATTAACTAAATCAAGATCCAAATTTTATGGAATATTTTATTATTTTTGTTGGAAGGAAAAGGAATTTGACTTGGGTCAAATCCATTTATTAGTAAATAATAAATAAATAAATTATTTATTTATTATTTTAAGGATGTGGTTGAGTAATAATTAAATAAATAATGATTTATTTAACTATTAATGAGTGATTTAGTCAAATTTAACAAGGAATGTTATTTAAATAAGGTTTAAATAATTATTCCTAGAAAATAATAAGATAAATAATAATTTATCTAATTAATTTTCCTGTTTTGGGTTAAATATGACCAGGAATATTAATTAAATTTCTTTTTAACTAATTATTCCTTGAGGAAAATCAAACAAATGTGGTTATTTAATATTTCCTCATGGGGTTTCCTGTTTAGACCATAAAAAACTTAATAAAGGTGGTTTACTAAGTTATTTTTATAATGAAAGCAATTTTACTTAGGGTAAAATTGGTCTTACACGGTGTACTTGGATCCATATAATGATAATAGGTTAGATGACCAAAAAATGGTGTAACAGATTTCCCTCTAGCGTGCGAGCGTTAGGAGCTAATTGTATGACCGAAGTACATTGTAAGAACTCAATCACTATACACTAAAGGGGAAGTCAAAGAGAGAGAAGTATAAGGTAGACCAAAGTGCTGAAAGGACTAGACCTTAACGAGGTGAGACTTACAAGTGCGATAAGTCTCTTTTATAAGGGAGTACTTGCTATAGGTGGCGAGGGAGGCATACCTATGCCCGGTGAGGCAATAGTACAAAAAATAAGGCGTTCGGAAAACCACGAGACTGGCCACTATAGTATATGCTAGCATAAACATGAGCCAGATAAATAACATGATAATGTATCCCACATATATATTGTGCCTGGGATAACGGCAGGGCTATACAATAATATCGATTACATGAGACCTGAAATTGCAACCAAACTGCTTACATGCTTGATAAGATCGACAATCGAGTGATGCATGCAAAACAAAGACAGCTGCAAGTGGCTGAGGCCAACATCATCAAATATATGGAGCTGCATCAAAGGTTGTAATAGAGAGATCATGTCCAGGCATGTGGGGGGCTAGGGCCACCCCCTCATGAGGGTTGAGACATCTCTCACATACGAGGAATCGTCGATATCCTGTTTGCATCACTGAACCATCAATTATACGGATCTAGAACATGCTGAAAGGAGCTGGAGCTGAGAAACAATCAAGTCAAAGGGCAATAAGGAGTCCCTTTGCCTAATCTGAGGCACTGAACAAGAGTGGAAGCTGGAACCAAGGTACACCGCCCTCTAGATCTGTCTTCTGGAATGAATGATATGATGTCAACAGAAGGAGGTCCACCATAGGTGAGGCAATGAGGAATCCTCAACTAAGGCACGAGAGAAAATAGTAGAGCAACTAACAGACCGACACCAGGGATGATGATGAAATGCGGGGTACTGAGTAGCGAACAAACGACTTCCCTTGTTAGAGCATAAAGGGAATGGATGACCTGGCAGCGACTGACACAATATCATAAGGGATAGGGGACAGTAGGACTGAAGACCATAATGTGCGACACGAGAGAGGAACCAAGAAATGAAGGATGGAGGACTATAGCAGGATACAAAGTGACTCGGGATAGACTCCATGGATGCAATGATGACTCAACTCGGATGCTCTAAACAAGGGCGACTTGATGATGTTGCCACACAGAAAAGGTCCGGTGGGGACCATAAATACATGAGTACAAGATGGTTACTCACGACAAAAATCAACACGAGCATGAAAAAGTATGGGGGCAAAGTGGTGCCCCAAGTACAAGTGTTGCAAGTGAATAAATTCGATTTTGAGGAGTGTTGAAGTGACCCTTCTTGGACTAAATGTGTCTAGGTGAAGCATCAGATCACAGAAAAATAATAGATACCCATTTGAGGGCTTTGTGAGAGCTTTCCAACGGTACCAACGCTTTGTCAAACTGAGCTAAGGTTTGGTCGCAGCAGGTGAGATAAAAATCAACGGTTTCTCCTTTAATAAGGCATTTTCCCTCCAAATTCACTCATTTGTAAGTGGAGCTGTGGTGAATGTAGAGATGAGAGAAGGCCCTAAATCTTGTGGCACTTGTAGCGAACAAACCAACCGTTGGAATCGAGATCCGTCAGTTGCAGGTAAGAGGCCTAACCATAATATTTTAATTAAGGGGATCAAAATTTCAGTTTAGGCACCTAGAGTTCATGAACATGCCAAGTCACACTTGTTGGGGTCTATTCTATAACCTAGGTAGCAGGTACTAGGAAGAAAACTGTGACCTATGCCAGGAAATGACCTAAAAAGTGTGACCTATTAGAGAAATGGGGTTTCAATTTTTTTTTTCGCTGAGAGGTGGGATTTTTATGGTTGAGGGGCATAGGTTCCCCCAAGCATGTTTTGGTCATGCCAAAATGTATTT
Source organism: Pinus albicaulis (assembly GCA_034641835.2). Taxonomy (NCBI): domain Eukaryota; kingdom Viridiplantae; phylum Streptophyta; class Pinopsida; order Pinales; family Pinaceae; genus Pinus; species Pinus albicaulis. Next base: position 114,445 of record JAXQQM020076999.1, read on the forward strand.
AGAAAGGGGGAATCTAAATACATTTTTATGATGTGGTGCACCATTTTTTTTCATTATGGTTATGCGGTTGAGAAAGGGAATGTAGGATTACCAATCTCTTTTGGTATTTTGCATATATGAATAAAATGGACTTAAGTTTGGGTTGGCATACATGGTGTTCCTATCCCAAAGAGAGAATTTGGAGATAATGAACTGGTGCTCTCCTAGAATACCTACAGGTTGGTCAACAAAAATGTCTAGGGGAATAGGTTGCTGATGTAAGATGAAGGAATGATGAGGGGTATCATCCCGAGAGTGATCTTAAGTGATATGGGACTCTAATGGTTCTTCTAGATGGGGAAGAATAATAGTACTAGATTTGAAATGACCAGATGCACTAGGAGAGTTGTGGAGAATTGATTCTCCTGGCCTCTCAAATATAAGTGCCCCCTTACCCAAACATTAGGTGTCAATGTAATGGCCACAAGGTGTATGTGGTTCGAATGCATGGGTTCGATGTAAGGTGGAACAATTAAAGTCAGGGGTGGCGACTACTTCCGTAATTTCATCATCGTAATAGAAGATGGGGTGACTGGTGGAAGAAATACCACCTGATGCGGCGAAGCTACCTGACTCATCATCATGAGAAGAGAGGTTCACATGCGCATCGTCACAAGGGGTGACAGAAGAGTAAGGAGATAAAGGATCTACCGATGTTGAGCCCAGGGTGATCACTGAAGGGAGGTCTGGCGAAACATCAGGGGAAGTCTCCAAGGGGACTTCCGCCGAGGGTCTCATGGATTTTGATATGTAGAAATGGTGGATGAAGGCTCCATCATCTCGACATCAGGAGGGGGAATGTAAATGGAAGCATTCGTGTCCTCTGTTTTTGTTGAATCAAAACGCGCAAATAAGGGAGCGGTGGACTTGTTGCGCTTGGCCTTGAATTTGCGAACTACCACTAGAGAGGTGTGAAAGTCCTCGAGGCGGGGACAAAGGTGGGTATAATGGCCATGGAAATCACACAAAGCATAGGGGTGGTTGGTGTGAATAGTCTTGGGGTTCCTGGCTACAGTCGAGGAAGGAACAGAGGTTTCCGGGACCGTAGACTTAAGGAACGCAACATTAACCATGGGCTTGAGATGAGGCAACTCACGGACAGTATGGGTGGCATGACTGAAAACATCACACACAGCACATTGGATGGTATGCTCTGGAGGCCGAGGAGGGGCAAGGTTTGTCGAGGCAGCCTTGTCTTTTGATGCCTTCTTGTGAGCTTTTCCATTCTTACCCAAAGTGGTCACAACAGGAGATGGTTCCTGTTGAGGTGGCTGAGGTACTGTTGCAGCGGGAGAAGTCATGGGGATCAGTTGAACCGAGGTCAAAGCAAGATAAGGTTAGGGTTGACTAGGCAGGGTAGCAGCTGGAGGATCAAGGTACCAGACGGGAATCCCAAGGATCAAGTTAGGAAGAGAGAGGGTGGCCATGATAGGTACCATGTACACTTCTGAGGGAGGAGCTAGGAACGGTATCTGACCAGAGGGGTAATGCCCAAGCAGGACGGCTCCTAAATGGTTAAGGCTTGGAGGAACCATTCTAGGAGGGTAAAGAGGCTCATGGATACCAGCTAAAGGGCCAGGAGGAGGGGGTCTAGAAGGTTGAATTTAAGGGCTAGGAGTCTACTGCAGAGGGCGAGGAGGCTGCTGACTAGCAGAAGCGGGCTACTTGAGGGCAGCCCGAGACAATTGCATCATGCATACATTCGATGAGCTGGAATCAGAGATAGGAGGAGGAAGACCAGGGAATGTACCAAGCAATGAGGAATATTTTTAGACTCTGGGTGAGACACTAGTCAAAGGATCGACGGTTTGCTTATTGGCCACCGAAGAGATGACAGACTCAGGGGAGGTCTGAGACTTCGGTTCGTAATATGTCAACTGGTCAATGGTGACTATCTTTTCGTTATGAGGGAAGGACATCTTGCGGTGAACTGCAGATGGGACAACAGACATCGCATAGGTGTAGCTACGACCCAATAGAATGTTGTAATCTAAGGGAGCATCTATGACTTCTACGTCAACGCAAACAGTCTTGCCCATAAGAGTAATAGGACAGTTTCAGAATAGGCTAATGGAATGGGAGGTGTGGCCATCCCACGCTTGGAGAGTGATCATGGAAGGAGCCAACTTAGGTGATCTGAGTTGCTTCCAAACCGAAGCGAACATCACACAAGTGGATGCCCCCTCATCAATGATGCACCGGGAAATGTTGGCGTTCCAGATCTTGACTAGGATTTGGAACACGACGGAAGTAGGGAGAGGAGGATGTTCCGACCAGTCAACATCAAAGACAAACAATCGATCGTTGAAAGGATCTATAGCACCCATGGCTGATAGTAGAGCTTTTAATTGTGAAGGGCACGACTGGATGAGTTCCAGCATTGAAATGGCAGCAGGAGATTGCGCCAAATCATCTACTATGCTATACAAATGGGTAGCTTTGCCAGAAGCATCATTTTGGCATAGTTTTCCCTTAGGGATCTTGGTATGAACCTCCACCTTAGGCTGAGGGATCTGCAAGGGACCATTAGGTGTCGAAAGAGGCTCTATAGAGACCAAAGGAGGTGGCTCGAGGACAGACGTAGCAGGAGGCTTGTTGTGCTGATGGGAGTGAGTCTAAAGATTTATTTCTATGGTTAGAGGTTGGTCAGAATTCATCATGAGAATCTGGTAATCAGAGGTACTGGATGGACGAGGTTGAGTGGCCACCTGACCTTCAGGTGATTAGGTATCCACAAATCCTTGTTGAGGGAAAGGATTAGTAAACATAGCCACCTGACTAGGCGCAGCATTGGGAGGGACGGAAGGGGAGGCTTGTTGTCCTTTCAATGTTGCTTGAGACTCCCACATCTACTTCATCTGTGGTAAAATATGACAATCATGCGTGTAATTACCATAAACACCACAACAAGAACAAGGCTTGTTCATGCGAACAGACATGTCCTACTTGGACTGAGTGCCCTGTTGCTGGTTAGTAGTGTTAGGAGCATTATTTTTTGGTTTAGGTCCAAGATTATTGGGAGAAGATTGATTTTGAGTGCCATTCCTCTTCTTTCTTAGTTGCGCCCTGCTTTACATACACCTGCCCCTGAGGGGGCGGTGGCTACTGTTGCGAGGCTTGATAAGGAAAGGGACACGGAGGTGCTAATGCTGGAGGAGCTAGAGCACCAGGCTATGGATATGGATAATAAGGAGGTTGGGTAACAATGTGGTAAATAGGAGGTTGGGCAAAAGGAAGAGGCAAGTCATATCTTAGATACATGCTACCGGAAGGGGGAAAAGTAAAGGAGGTGTTAGGTCCCCCCTAAGGAAAACCATAGCCCATGGGAGGCTGAGCGTATGGATGAGAGAGAGCTCCAACGATACCATTGGTGGCATGAGATTCCCCTGGTGCGTTGACACCACCGAGTCTTGGAATATCAGGTAGAACAGTATAAACATAACCCGACTGAGCGTAGATCGGGTCATATTTTAATGCAATTTGGAGAGCGGCTTCTTCGATTTGAGGGAAATTTGATGCGACATATTTTCCGATAGGAGGCAAGAGAGATCTAAGGAACTAGTCCATGTAGACACAGTATTCTAAGGTAGGGGCTCAAAATAGGCTCTTTCTTCTCCGCCATTCCTGGACATGATCGGATAGGCAAGTCGTAGACAATTGACAGAAAGAAATCAAAATTTCAGTACCAATGTCGTAACGAAGGGGAAGCTGGAAATAAGACAAAATATCACTAGAAAGAGTCACAAAGGTGGTATGAGAGGATGAGGCTTGATCAACAAACCACTTAGAAGCTTCGCCTGTAAGCATATGTTGGAACAACCGAAGACGGACAGAGTCATCGATAATGGAGTTAGATGAACACCACATGTGGAAAGATCAAACATGATTTGTAGGATCTTCTTCAGCAAGACCTTCAAACTTGGGGATGTTGGAAGGGAGCTTGGTCGACATAGGAGGCCAATTAGCGTCATGGTGTATAGGGTCATTGATCAACTGGTTAAAATTGGGAAGACTGAGGCCTGCCATACAGGGGAGCAAGGGAGCAGCCAGAGTAGTTCCTGTTGTGGTCCCACTAGTATTATTCCCAGCATTAGGGCCGAGGCTACCACCAACGTTAGGTCCTGAACCAGACATGGTGAAGGTGACAGGAGGATAACTGGGGGTGGAACCAGAAGGAGAACCCAATAAACCAAAAGAAGAGTCGGAGTGCGGAACCGATGGAGGACTAACTCGAATCCTACGTGAGGGAGTAAGTCTTCCTACCGGAAACTAAGGATGAAGGCCAAGAAGCCTCTGGGATAAATTCCTTGGTGGCACAATGATGATGACACAAACACGGTACAAGGGGAAGAGAGACTGACAAGGGTGGAAAGGTGTAGGATCAACTGATTACAATGTTGGAACAAGGGTAGAGAGGTGCAGGATCAATTTATTTCAATGTTAAAGTATTTTCTTGGTGGTGTTAACCAAGCTCTTATTCACTTAGGGTGTGTGTGTAAAGTGTGTAAATTTTAATTTTTAAACCCAGACATTTGTTGAGAAAAATAAAAAGTGTGTTGTATAACTGTAAATAAACCTATAGATAACAGTATATGAAATTGAAATAATAGTAAATAAACAACTAATAATGCAATAATCAAAACCCAAGGAGGTGGGCCTCTCAACAAGTAGTCTTTAGGTGGGAAAAAAACTACTCAAAACACACCAAAATAGCCAAAAGATCTAAGGTTGGGAGGGACAGGGATCTAAAGGTGAGATCTGCTAGAAAGTAGTGTAGAAAAATAGCAACAAATTAAAGGAAAAATTGTTGTAAATGAGGTTGTGAAAGGCTATATCCTAGAGGTAAGCAGAGGTGACCCTAGAGGAAGACCCAAAAAAAACTAAATGAGGTGTTGTAGATGCATAAAAAGCCAATCTGAAGCGGATTTGAAGGTGCGGTATCAGATCTGAAAAATGGCTGAGCACTCTGAAAATTTCAGACAATCTGCAATAGCTAAAACTCTTCCACAAAATGTGGAGGGTACTGAAGCCCTAGAAGGCTAGGTTCCCACTTAGTTGAGTAAAACAGAACAATTACAGGTCCAAAACGGGTAGAGACAGAGGTCAGACAACCCTGAACAAAGGCCCAGAGAAACCCATAAAACTTTCAGAAAAACTCCCACAGAAAGTCCAGGTCGCAGTTTCTAACTTGTTTTCTGCAGAGGCTGCATTTTTTGGGCTGAAAAGTGCATCCTGAAGCTCCAGGTCGTAGGTTTAGGGCCAAAAAGTGCAACCTATGCTTCCGACACTCTCGGCGGCAGATTTTAGCAAAATGTGTCGTCTCAGCTCCAGTTGATGTATGTCACCTGCGCAATAGGTCCGAAAACACACAGAAGTTAGAATTTTTAATGTTTTAGGGCTTTATAGGTTAAAAACAACATCAAGAAAAGAAAAAAAAGAGGCTGAAGAGAAATCCTAGGGTTTGAAGCAGCTGGATATGCAGAGATCAGAAAAATGACAGCAATCATAATCGTAAACCTTTGTGGTGTCGCCAGTTGTTAGTATGAATCCCAATTACAAGTGTATGAAAAAAACCCACTGTAGTTGTGCATAACAAATAGCCCTAACAAAAAAATATGGCTGCCAATATCTTCATATCTACAATTAGATGATTAAGATAAATGCTGAAAAAATCTAGATCTATACATCAAAAGACATTAAGCAGTAAATAAAATTATATTTACTCCATGCATCCAATAGATAAGACAATAATATGTTGAATGAATTTTATATTAAGGGCACCTGGGAGGAAAACATAGAAGGATGTTACTAGTTATCCTCAATGGGATGGGTTCTTGTAAGTCCTCAACACTTCATATCTAAAATTCCTCTCTCTCGATGGTGTAGAAAAGCCAGACAAAAATGGAACTCAAAGGGAGCTCACAAGCAAAAAGATAGAAAAATATGACAATGATGGTGGATCAAATTCAGACCAAAAGTATAGATCTAGAGTGATCTTTAGGGAACAAAAGGTGATGAATGAATGGAAAAACCCTTCTATTTATAACAAAATATTGATTTAGTCTAGATATTGGTGCATAATTAAAATATTATTAGCCAAATCAAGATCCTACTTTTATGGAATATTTTATTATTTTTGTTGGAGGGAAAAGGAATTTGACTTAGGTCAAATCTCTTTATTAGTAAATAATAAATAAATAAATTATTTATTTATTATTTTAAGGATGTGGTTGAGTAATATTTAAATAAATAATGATTTATTTAACTATTAATGAGTGATTTAGTCAAATTTAACAAGGAATATTATTTAAATAAGGTTTAAATAATTATTCCTAGAAAATAATAGGATAAATAATAATTTATCTAATTAATTTTCCTGTTTTGGGTTAAATATGACCAGGAATATTAATTAAACTGTTGTTTAACTAATTATTCCTTGAGGAAAATCAAAAAAATGTGGATTTATTTAATATTTCCTCATGGGATTTCCTGTTTAGACCATAAACAATTTAATAAAGGTGTTTTACTAAGTTATTTTTCATAGTGAAAGCAATTTTACTTAGGGTAAAATTGGTCTTACATGGTGTATTTAGGTCCATCTAATAGTAATGGGTTAGATGAACAAAAAATGGTGTAACAACTTCTTTGCCTCTGCCTTGTGATTTCCTTATAGGGACAACTTCTCCATGTTATGTGCAGTTACAGACCAACAGATACCTAAACCAACCTTGATGAGAGGGGACCTCTACTTAACAAGAATCTCATTCAATGCCTTTCTCCTCTCCTCAAGCTTATGATATTGAGACAACTCTTTATTTTCCATTTATAGGTCATTTCTTAATGATACTACTTTATTTTGTAGTATCTCATGTTAAGCTTCTCTTTAACCTAGCTGAATGGATAACCTCTCATTCAATCTGCTAGCCTCTCCTTGTTGAGCATTTATATCAACTATTGTTTTTCTCAAATTTTCATTCTCAGGCTCATAAATTTTCAATTTCTCCTCTTGCTTGATATTTTCCTTTGATAGGTCCTTGATATACTTTAGAGCAGAGCTCAACCTATTTCTAAAGTAGATCCTTTCATTCAAATCCTTCTCTTCACTCTCATAGTGCTAGTTAAGTCACCACATAGATTTAAATTCCTCTTTGTGTCCATGGAATCTTCCACAAGTCTGAGAAGTATTCCATATTCATGAATTACGGGGGTACTCTTATTTTCTCATATGGATGACCACATCTAGGATCTCTCTTCTTCCAATGAGATACCCTCATTAGCTATTGATAAAACGTAGATCTCTCTTCACAACAACTAGATGTATGATTGTCTTTATCCTCAAAAAATGAATTTGTACATCTAGTGTCTAAATGATATATATCTTTAAAATTATAAAAAACAATAGCTTACCTTCAGATGAGTATGGCCTCTGATCCAGGTCTCTTTATTCACCATTCTAGGAGTGAATATAAGAAGTTATCTCACTAGAAGAAATATCTTCAATATTTTCAGCATATTTACTTTGAGATGCCTTCTTCTTCTTCCTTTTCTTCTTGTCACTATCAACTACATGCTCTGGTTCACTACTTGAAGAGCAAGGTTCTTCAATATCCTTTGTTGTTGCATAGCTCTCTCCTCCATGTAGACATTACAATGTATCCAAAATTTCCTTAGATGACTCACAATGCACTACTCTATCAACATCTAGCTTTGATATCTATTTCAAAAATATTATTTTGGCTTCTTCATTCTGATTACTCTTTTCTCCATTCACTATGGAGAACCATACATCAAAATCTAAACCCATTAAATAGGATTCCATTTTGATCCTCTAGAGTTCATATTTTTATCCATTTAAGTATGGAACTCCCTCTGGTGTTAGCCAATATTGATTAGCCATTGTTTCACTTTGATCTACCTTCGAGTGGTTAAGCTATTCCTGAAGGAACCTTGATCTAATACCAATTGTTGGAAACAATGTTAATACTGAGAGGTGGGTTCAATCAGTATTAAGGTAAAATTTAAATTTTTATGCCAATTTATATTTTCTCATTCAAACATGGCAACCGTTCATGTGAGCAATCAACAATATATCAAGTGTGATAACATAAATCATCACATCAATGCAAGCATCATGAGAAACATGCACATTGGACACAAATGTTTAATGTGGAACCATTTTAGGAGAAAAACCATCAAATCTTGTTTGTTATTTGATGTAAATAAGAGAACTTACTATATCACATCAATATTTGTGAGTTGCAACTCACAGGGAGCACCAACTTCATTTGATTGTTAGCAGCCACTAGCTGGAAGCACCAACTTCCTCATTTTGTAGACACCTGATCAACTTACCAGAAGCACCATATGAAGCACCAACTTCATGGATTTGTTTCAAGCACCAACTTGCAGCCCCTTGGATTTATGCAAGCACCAACTTGTACAAAGAACCAACCCCCAAACCTTCCTCAGGCATCCACTAAGATGGAAACACCAACTTCCTATATGCATGCTCCACCCTACACTCAATAAAGAAGTAATGCTCTCTATAGATGGTAGCCACTTTTCCTAATATCAATTTTTTTCTCCTATGCAACCCTCAGCATTCAACCCTCTATTATACTCAACAACAATTACTCATACACAACTCTCTTTACACTCTCTCCACTTTGTAGCAACAAACACCCACATAGGGCTCTCTTATCTCAAAATTATTCTTCTTCTCAGGTACTCTCGACCTATTTCCTCTGCATAGGAACTCTCAGCCTCTCCTCTGCATCACATGCACAGTTGGCCTATTCTCAACAGCGCTCGCAAATATCTTGTTCACATAAGTCTCTCACAACAATGTTTTTTATCCCCCACTTTCACAATTTCAATCTAAGGTTTTGTTCCTCTGCTACAAAGGGTACGATGTTGTCTTTTTTTTCATCCACAATACCTTAGAGTTTGCTATGTGAATTCCTCTCCATGTTTTTGTAACATCTCGTTACTTTCTATTACTACCATATTAAACATTGAGAATGGGCTTCTAAGCGTTTCTCCATACTCAGAATTAATTCTTAATAAAATTGTTGAATCAAAGATCTCCTCCATTAATATTTTCTTTTACTCATAGCATGGCTCTCCTTCATTTATATTTAAGGCTCATAGGACTAGAGGAGAACACTACAACACACCATATTTTTTTCATTTAATTAATCATAACTTGCAATGAAGCTAAAAATATGGCTAACTCTATTTCACTACAAGCTCCATTAAATTTCTCTACGCATCGTGGTCCTTCACTATCTTGAATCAGATACCTTTGAAATTTCCTTTTCCATTGACCCTAATTCTCAAGTCATAGCTTCCGACCCATTCATATCCACAGGTGCTTAGCCCCTAGCCTACTCCTCCTTTTACCCCCTTTTTTTATCTGTCCTAAAGGCCCATGTTCGCAATAACACGAAACCGTTGTAAGATGAAGACATGGGTGCTTTTTGAGCTATATCCCCGAGGACTTGAGCTACTCATTAAACATTTCGTGCCCTCAGTCACTTTTTTCACATGTAACCTTGTTCCAGCACTTAACTCGCAGCTCTCCAACCCAACAATATCATTTGTGCCTCCCTAGTAAAATTTTGAGCTCTTATTAGTGAGCTTATTTGCCTCATGGGTTTTCCCAACACTTTCAATGACTAATTAAAGGCACCACATGGATTCTTTTTCTAACCAGCATTTCCTGACACTTACTTCCCAATGCATTCCCTTTGTGCTTCCTTACCAAACTTTCAAAAACTTCTTAGTGGGCTTATCTATCCCATGGGGTCTACTTACTATATCTAGAAGCCAATAAAAACATAGTCAGGCTAAGTCATCTTCCATGTTTGTCTGATGCCTCTTTCTTGGCACATATGCCTTTGTGCCTTTTTAATATTTCTGAGGTAGCCCTTCTGGGATGATTTCATTCTTATTTCATCAAACACACATAAAGGCTCCTGAGTGATGACACGTGTCACCTGGATTTGGCCCATTATACCACCCAAAAATTTCAAATCTTCTTGTCATGTGTCCTCCGTAAAAATACTTCATGTTGACGTTATTTTCCACCATCATCTCCTGAGAGCCAATCAAATGCTGCCACATGTCCATATCAAATATAAGAGAGAAAGGGATCCGTAGGCCTTGTTTTTTGCAAATATCGTTTTTTAAAATTGTTTATCAAAATCCATCAGGTTCAATAACTTGACACCACTCCATTACGCTTTGTGGTATTTTGAGGATAGGTCCCAAGTTGATTCTCCACTATTGATCTACATGATCGGTGGTTTGGGAAACAACGTATTGTGGCCTTCAATATTGACACTCTTTCCATCTCAAGGCTTGTCGGAATGTCGCCACATGGCATGGCGCCTGTCTACTGACGCTTCCATTTTGTTCCCCCTTTTCAATCCTCTAGGTTGCACATATCGAGGTAACTCCACCGAGATGGCGTCATATGTTGGTGTCATCTTGCTCATTCTATTTTATCACTATAACAAATTCATTGGGGAAATGTTGTCAAGGTACTACCTTCGGGTGGGCTCTGCCTATCATCCAATAAATGTGTTTCACGCTACGTTTTTGTCATGCCATGTATGCCTCATCCTTTTGATGGAGGCACCATTGTTATAGCATCATTTTTCACCTTCATATGGTTCATGATTGCTTTTATGGCTTTGGGCACCCATTCCTACAGACTTGAACAAATTCACTAAAAAACAGTGTTAAAATTCCCATACGCAGTTATGCCCAGACTTTTCCGCGTGTATACGCGAGTCCACATGTACTTTTCCGCGTATGCCATTAAAACCATTAAAAATATATATAAATTCCCTATTTTCGGACTGGGTTGATGGTTACTCCAGTAGTTCAACTACCCCAATACGTGGCCAACTATTTCCAACTGACTGAAACTACTTTGAGGGAGTATAAAAGCCCCTCATGTGCATGGCCTAAGGGAGAGAGAAATTTTATAGTCATTATACTCTGTTGGATTCCCAGTTCAAGTCTGATTCCCCGTGCCTCCTGCACTTTCCCAGATTTATATCAGGAAACCCTTGTTTCCTGGACATGTTCATCCATTTATATGCCATCTCGAGGGCACAACTCCTGAAAGTTTCTTAGTGAGGCAAGGGCGGGACGAATCCGGACGACGGTCTGCTCAAAGATCGTGGAAGGATTCAGGTGATCTCTCCACTCTTTATTTCTGTACATGCTATTTATAATAATGAAGAACCGTCTTGTTCCTGAACTTCTGTGTTAGTATCTATTTTTATATGTGGAAAGATTGATTATTAAGCAGTTATTATCGTTTATATCATGTTTCACATTAATTACACTAACGTTTAGGAGAAATATATGCTGTACAACTAGGTTTTCGTGCACGTTCTTTCTTGTTTTGCAGGTTTAAGGAGGAAGGAAGGTTGCTGGGGGTTTGAACCCCGTGGGATCTACATCGAACGTAGGACTACGGGTGAGTCCTGCTATCGTTGTTTTCTAGTTTTTTGCATTCAAGTACGGTTGTGTGTGAGTCCTTCTGAATGGCATGCCCTGCTCTGTGGAGGTTTTGACCCAAAAACCTCTAGGGTGATTTTCCCCAAAACAGAACTGGCGACTCCGCTGGGGATCGCATTCTTGTGATTCCCTTGTTGGGTGGTTTCAGCTGTTTGATAGGTTTCCAATAGTTTTAACTTTTATTTCCAGTCCAGTTTACTCTTTCTCAGTCAGACTGAAGTCCTGGTTTCTTATCCAGGCTTGATCTTTTTTGTTTTTCATTATTTACCTTTATATACGCGGGTTTGTCTGCACACAGTCGCGTATACACACATTTTTTGTTAAAGGGAGTCGCGTATACGCGGGTTTCCTTTAGCACAGTCGCGTATGCACGCTTGTTTCTAAACTATCCAGTCGTGTATACTTAGGTCAATTTTGAAATTTTAGGTTTTTTGGCTTTTTGGCCCTGTCTGTCTGTGGAGACCTGTTCCTGCAGAGTCTTAGTGTCCTCTGGATTGTGTAGAAAGTGGTCTTTGGTATTTTCTCTCTCTTGTTTGATTGAAAACTAGTCTTTTTGGCAAAGTATTGTTTCTTGTGCTAGCATTTCTGGTTTGAGTACCAAGGTCTCTTTCTGGGGATTCTTGGCTGTTCTGCTTCATCAGAACTGAGAGCTCATGCTAGTTTACTCTTTCCTACCTTTGTGTCTTGCTTTGCACTTCGATTTTTGCCCATTTATTGGTTGGTTTTCTTGAGTTCAGTCGGCTAGGTCTTGTTGCAACTTTTGAAGAGTCTTTCTTGGTTCTTTGAAGTTTTTGTTTGCTGCAATGTTGTACTATTCTTCTAGGCTGAGTGGCTGAGTTTTCTTGTCTTATTTTGCTCATATTGATCTTGCTACTAGTTAGCCCTATAAGATTTGGAGCATTTTTGAAGTTTGTGCTTGAAATTCAGCGTTGTTTGGCTTGGGATTTGATAGTTTTGCTTGGTCTTTTCGAACTCTTCTTTTATAAAACTCAAAAGCTCAAAAAACATTTTGTTTTGTTCTTTGCTTTTGTTTTTGCATTTTTGTTTTCGTTTCATTGTATCTTTTGAAGCTTTGTTGAGGTTTCTTGCCTTTGGATTTTGGCTTGATTTTGGAAAGGAGTTGTCATTGATTTCTTCCTCTTGTTTTTAAGCGTTTTGGTGTCTTCATATTAAGAGTTTTTACTTTAGGGAACTAGCTTTCTAGACAACCAAAAAGAGATAAAACTGAAGGATCTTTGGGAAATTTCACTCTGCTTTAGGAGATTTTTCATATTAGAATTTGCATGCTTGTAGTGATTTGCATCAGGTGCACTTAAGCATTTAGTCATTTTCATAGTTTTTTGTGAGTGTGAGTTTGTTATCTAAAAAGAAAAATACAATTTTTAATCTCGTAGAACCTGTGTAGACGTTGCTTTTCATCGAAAGACAATAACTGCATATGCATGTAGTTTTGTTTTTATTAATTTCTTTCTGCGTCAAAACACCATAAGTTTCATCTCCGTATCCCTTTGACTTAACATAACAGCCGATTAAAATAAGTGATATAATTTAAAATCAACTAGCAAGTTTTCTAAGTGTCATACACCAACTAGATAGGTTGTAGGGCCTTAGATTAGGTGAGTGGAGAGTTAAATCTCCAAGGCCGCTCAAACAAAACATAGAAGTTGATTAACTGAGCGAAATCCAACTCCGTTAGGTGGACCTGTGGTGTCCTGAGAGTCAAGCGCTAGGGGGAAGTGAAGGCTTCAGAAGATACCCCTCTCCGATTGAGCTGACTCGACCCTGGCATCTATCTCACGTTTTCTGCCACTTGATTGCGCCCAGTTGCCACTCCTAGGCCCTACATAAGGTGATCAAGTGGGGGGAATACCCGTGGTAAATTGATGCACGTTGCATCACTTTCTAGTGCATTCGGGGTGGCCTTATGGGCTTGAAGCAAGAGCGCAAAGGTCGTCGGGTGCAGGAGGCCAAGAGAATTATTTCCGACAGGGACGCCAGCAGGTCCCGGGCCGTAATTATCCCAGACTACTTTCGGGAGGTCCTATATTTTGCTTTCTTGTGTTTTGGTGTCCGGTCCTAATCACCCGGAGCGGAAATACTTGAAGGCTGTTTGCTTGATTGTATCTCAGGGATTTTTCTTATAGTGAGTGCTCTTTGCTCCTAGCTTGCCTAGCTTTTCACTTTTTTGAGTCTAATTTAAAATCTATAAAAGTGGCTGATCAAGCGCCTCGTCGATCGAGGAGAATCCGGTGGTTATCTCCCGAGAGTCCAGAGCCTTCTTCGAGAAGGCGTAGGAGTGATTTAGTGTGAGGCCAATTCTGTGTCCGACGCAGTGGAGAGAGATCCTCCACAAGGGTCCGAAGGTTTCATAGCTGATTCTAGTGTTGGTTCTAAGAGGAGCGTTCCGCTCACCTCGCGAGTTTTGTTTCCTCGGGAAAAAGATTTTCAAATTGAGGAAGTACCTGAACCTCCTGTGTCAGGTCCATCTCCTCTTCCTCCTGATTATCCGTTCGTTGTTCAATACATCGGACCTGAGTCAGAGAGACCGGAAGATCCTCCGTATTATTCATACCTTCGAATGGGTCAATCGGGAACGGCGTCGTCAGGATGTCATATGGTCTGCACTTCGTTTGTGGCAATGAGGGCACTATTTCATATCTTCATTATTTTCTGAGTGTCGTGGTTTTGGCTCTGCTTCGATGTGCCACATGCTTCTCAATCTGGTCCCTTCTTTTTTGGAATTCCCACGAGTGGGATTCCTTCTTTTTCCTTTTCCGCTGCTGCAGCTGGATCTACACCCATGTCTTCCATGGCTAGTGGATCAACTTCTTTTCAAGGGTTCCCCTTCGGAACTGGACACATTCCTAGTTCGAATCCTTCTTTAGGGTCCTTTCCATTTACTTCTCAGACCCAGAGTTTCAACCCTTGGTCTGGAGGTCAAAGTTCAACTACTTTTACAGGTTGGAACCCTGTATTCACTACAGCGGGGGCAAGGAATCAGTTTTACGCTGGTCACCAAGGGAATGCTTCTTTCCCTTCATCGAGTGCTTATCAGACTTTTTCCCCTCTATCTAATGCTTGGAACCCCTATCAGGGGCTTTCCTCTTCATTTAATACTTTGGGTGGGGGAACTGGTCCGGTCTTTGGTAACTCGGCTGGGGAGGAGGTTCTTCTCCTTTTGCTACGATTTCTTTCTGGCAACCTGGTGCCTCATCAAATCCAGGGTATTCTTTTCAGAATGTTGGGAATTCATCCTATCAAGGATGGAATCCTCATGCTCCGCCTCGTTTACCTTTTCTGGCAACGTTAAACTTTCCAGATCTGTCGAAATTGACGAATGATCTGATTCGGTACAGTCTGGGGTGGCCTCCGGTCCTGACCAAACTACCTTCAGACATTCCAAAGTTTGAAGGGAAGAATGGAGAGGATCCGGCTGACCACATCACCACTTTCCATTTATGGTGTTTGTCTAACTCCCTGATCGATGATTCGATTAGGTTGAGATTGTTTCAACGCACCTTAACTGGAAACGCTGCCAAATGGTATATTGAGCTAATTGGGGGCAGTTTTGCTACATTTGGAGAACTTGTTGTTACATTTCTGAACCATTTTCAGTTGCCTGTCCGATATGATGCTGGGACTAAACTCCCAGCTAATTTTAAGCAGGACGACGCAACCCACATTTCTGACCATATTCAGGAATGGAGGAGAAGGAAGAGGCTTATTAAAGCTCATATTCCAGGAGAATTCCTTTTGGAATGGTTTCTGAAATCTCTGCAGTTAGACAATTCTAAAGATGTATCCCTTTCTGGGGTATTTTCTGAGGAGCGGGCCATTTTTAGGGCCCAGCAGCTGGAACTGATCTATTCTCAGTCTGGGGTCCTCCATAAATATTTGCCCAATGTTCCTCGCTCCAAATTAGATTTATCCAAAACTAAGCCTGGTCCGCATGGTGATGGGCTTATCGGGTCGATCAATAGTGGTGCAGCCAGCCTGCTTACTCAACTGCAGCAGTTGTCTTTGCAATCTGCTCCTTCTGGTCAGGCTGTACCTGCTGAGTCATCGCCTTCCCAGTCTTTGTCCATAAATGTTGTCCAAGCTTCTGATCCCAAAGGAAATCAACAATCCGACGGGAAGGAGAAGGGACGGAATAATAAGAAAAAGGGCAAGAACGGGAAGGGTAATGCGAATAAAACCAACGAGCATGTTGGTGAGGGTCCAAAGGAGAAAAAGAAAGTGAAGTTTCCATGCAAGTTGTGTGTTGGAGACCATCTTACGCACCTTTGCCCTAAAATTCAGGATGCGCAGCGCTTGTTAGCTCAGCAGGGTTCTTCTAGTTCCCAGGCTGAGTTAACAAACCCTTTTCCCCAAGGGAAACAATTAGTTGTTGGCGCGAATCAAAATCCTGGGGCTTCCTCTGGGGGCACCCAGGAAGGGGAAATTCCATCGAACATATTCATGATGAGTGCTCACGCGGATATCGCTATGAGATCCCGTGATTATGGCCGAGAAGAGTCTTCGAAAGCTAAGGATACTCCTGATGCTACTGAGCCACTTCACATTACGAAGCCTACTGTTGAGTCTATGCCTCGGATGCCCAAAGCATCTTCTAAGCAATCAACGATTAATCCAAATGCTAGGGCTGCCCAGAACTACTCTATTGTGGAAGATCTGGCGCAGAGTCCTTGTGCTATGTCAGCTTTAGAGGTACTCCAGTCTTGTCCGGCTCAGCGTAGTGCTTTGCTCACTGCCATTGGGGCTATTGATCTGAAAAATTCTCTTATGATTACTTTTGATATGTCTAATTTTAAGAAGAGACTCCCCCATCACATGGCTTTTCATATTAAATCTTCGTACCGGAAGTGCAACATCTTTCGGACTGTTGTTGATGAGGGTGCTTCCACATGCGTGATGTCTCTCACATGCTGGAAGACGATTGGATCTCCCAAAGCTGTTCCATCTACCACTCTTCTGACTGCGTTCGATGGTCATTCTCACAGACCGCATGGTATTTTCCCAGCTTTGCCCATCTGTGTTGGGGGAAAAACTGTGAATATAGAGGTTGAGGTAGTGGATGCAAGCTTGGACTACAACCTTCTGTTGGGGAGAAACTGGATTTATGAGATGGATGCCATTGCATCCTCATTATTTCGGATTATATGTTTCCCTCATGAAGGGAGGATCGTTACAGTGGATCAACTGGACTGTCCTCCTGTAGACCCGAATGCGTCTACTGACTCATCTGTTCCAAATTTGGATAATACTAAGGTGCTTGTTGAGAATTTAGGAGTTGGAATGTATTCTTCCTTGATGGGTACTTTCGATATTCCTCCTCCTACGATGCATATAAATGCTATTTCATCCTCCAAGGCTCCTCTTCGAAGAGAGTTCTTCAGAACTCATTATTTTTCTAAATTCTTGACCTTACCTTCCCTTACTACCACATTAGCGGAGCCACATTAGCGAAGGTCAAGTGGGTGGAATGGCATTTCGATAAACCATGAATTGAGATTGCTTATCGCCTATTGTTGACTTTGCGGTATCCACCCACCGAAGCTCATCGAAGAGTTGGATGGAATGGAGATGTGGCTCCGGGTTGGACACTTAGTTCTTTCTTCATCAGATTTCATACCACTCTTCCATCTCAAGAGGCCATCCTGGAAGCGATGACAGGTATAGATAGACCGTGGGATGACTTGCATCATCGGTCTTACTTCCTACCTGACTTGAGCGAAGTCGAAACAAGTTTTCCAAGTCCTCAGTCTCCTGGACCTGTTCACCCAGTCTTGAGCCCCTTAGCACCAACACAGGTTTATGCTGAAGGGAACATGGCTGTGATCTCTCCTACTATCCCGGTGAACATTTCCAGGGATCCCAATATTATCGAGAATGTCTTCATTGGAGCTGAATGTTCCCGTGAAGAGATTCAAATTTACACCGAGCTCTTTAAAGAGTATAGGGATGTATTCGCTTGGTCTTATGAGGAAATGCCTGGTATAGATCCATCTATTGTCCAGCATGAGATCAAGACTTACGAAAACGCTAAGCCTGTGAGGCAAAAACTTCGTCCGGTCAATCCTAGGAAGGCAGCAGCTATCAAAGCTGAGGTGGAGAAGCTGCATAAGGCGGGATTCATTTTCCCTGTTCCTTTGACTGAATGGGTTTCAAACCCTATTCCTGTAGATAAAAAGCAAGGAACGATTCGAGTTTGCATTGATTTCAAAGACTTAAATAAAGCATGTCCTAAAGATAATTACCCCACACCATTTATCGATCAGATCATTGATGAGTGTGCTGGTAATGAGATTTTCTCCTTCATGGACAGTTTCTCCGGATATAATCAGATTACTATCTGTCCTGAAGATCAGCATAAGACTGCCTTTATTTGTCCCTGGGGTACATTTTCATACAAGAAGATGCCTTTTGGTATTAAAAATGTTGGGGCTACCTTTCAGCGGGCCATGTCATATGCCTTCCACGACATCAAAAATATTATCGAGGCGTATTTGGATGATTTAGCTGCTCATTCTCGAAAGAGGATGGATCATCCTGCTAACCTCCAGAAAATATTTGAACGTTGTCGTTTCTATAGGATTAGGTTGAATCCGAACAAGTGTGTTTTCGCGGTTACATCCAGTCGGTTATTGGGATTCATTGTGTCTAGGGAAGGGATTAGGGTAGATCCCTTCAAGGTTGAGGCAATACTTCGGTTTCCTCCCCCGTCCTCTATCCGTCAGCTTCAAATTCTACAAGGAAAGTCTAATTTTCTTTAGAGATTTATCGTAAATTATGCTGAAGTTACCAAGGGATTTATGAGATTGTTGAAGAAGGGAGTTCCATTTCTTTGGGATGACTTCGCTCAACACTCATTCGATGCTTTGAAAAAAGCATTGACCTCTGCTCCTTTATTGAGTCCACCTGATTATAGCAGATATTTCCTTTTGTATCTGGCAGCAGCAGAATCTACCATCGGTATGGTTCTGGTTCAGGAGGATGATGCTCTTGCAGAGCATGTTATTTACTATCTTAGTCGAGGATTGGTAGGACCTGAACTCCGGTACACTCCGATAGAAAAGTTAGCTTTAGCAGCAGTTCATGCTGTGCAGCGACTCCGGCATTACATTATTATACGCAAAACTTATGTTTTGGCAGCAGCCAATCCATTTCAGTTTGTCCTCAGTAGGCGAGTGATTGGGGGAAAATACAATAGATGGATTGTGATTTTGCAAGAATTTGATCTCGATTTTATGTCTGCCAAGTCCAAGAAATCATTGGTTTTCGCAGAATTGATCTCTGAGTTGCCCTGTGGGGAAGAGATGATCTATGACGAATCCTTTCCGGATGAACATTTGTTTCTTATCTCTTCACAGGATCCTTGGTATGGAGATATCATTGTGTATCTTCAGACTGTGAAGTTTCCCTCTACTTTTTCGAAAGATGAGCGTCGTAAGTTGCGTCACTTGGCCAAGAATTATTTGATTATTGGTGATGCTTTATACCGTCGAGGGGTTGATTCAATCCTGAGACGTTGCTTAACTCTCAAAGAAGATGAGGCTGTGCTGAATGATTCCCACAGTGGAGCTTGTGGTGGTCATTTATCTGGGCTTGCTATAGCCCAAAATATTTTGCGTGCTGGGTACTTTTGGCCTTCGATTTTCAAGGATTGTATGGAGTCGGTCAAAAAGTGTCATCCATGTCAAGTTTATACTCGAAAAATGCACGCTCATCCAGCTCCGCTTTTTCCAGTCATTACTGTCGGTCCCTTTACAAAGTGGGGTATTAATTATACTACTTGCAATCTGCCTTCGGCTAAAGGTCACAAGTACATTATTGTAGCAGTAGACTACTTTACGAAGTGGGTCGAGGCTATGCCGACTTTTGGGAATGATGGTGAGACTGCAGCTCTTTTTCTTTTCAACCAGGTTATTTCTCGTTTTGGTATTCCTAGAGAGATTGTCACTGATCATGGAAGTCATTTTCAGAATATTATGATGGCTGAGTTGGCTCTCAAATTGGGTTTCTGGAAGGAGCATTCATCTCCGTATTATCCTCAAGCCAATGGGCAAGTGGAAGCCGTGAATAAATCCTTGAAGAAAATTCTTCAAATGACAATTGATAAAGCTAGATCCAACTGGCATATTATGCTATATCCTGCACTTTGGGCATACAGGACGTCAGTGAAAAATGCAACTGGCTTTACTCCTTTTCAGCTAGTGTACGGGTTGGAATCTGTATTTCCCATTGAATGCGAGATTCCTTCTCTTAAATTAGCTATTTAACTTCTTCCTGACACTTCTAGTCTTGAAGAACGGCTCCTTCATCTGGAACATCTCGATGAGCAGCGTCGGGATGCCGCCACGATGAATGAAGCACATAAAAACCGAGTTAAAGCTCAGTATGATAAGGCGGTCAAACCCAGGGTTTTTTCGGAAGGTGGCCTTGTTTTGGTCTATGCCCAAGAAAAGGATGCCCTGGGGGCAGGAAAATTTAAGTCTATGTGGTATGGCCCCTTCATCGTTAAAAAATTCCTTAAGAGAGGGGCATATACCTTGGTTTATTTCGAAGGAAACGAGTTGTCGGAGCCCCGAAATGGGCTCTATTTGAAGAAGTATTATGCCTAGGATTTGGCTTGGCATGTTGCTTTTGTATATAATAGTTTTTCTTTGTACATATCTGGTTGATTTTCGATCTTTGATGGGTTGGTGATGTTTTTGATCTGCTTTGGCAGGTTGTCTTGGATGTCATGAGTCATTTTGGTTTCGCTGATGGTGCTAGTAGACACACCTGGGACTTATCTTCCGCAGCTTGGGTGCTTCATTATCCATCCAATCAGCTGTTAGTATCAAGAGGGGTCTGCATTGGTCCTGCTTCCAATAATATAGCAGAATACACTGTATTTTTTTATCTACTTTCGGAGGCAATATCTTTGGGTGTTGATTCATTGGTAGTTTTCGTGGACTCTCAGCTGGTGGTGTCGCAGTTGAACAATACTTATCGGGTTCGAGATCCATTTTTACTACGGTTGTTCTTGAGGGTACGTTTGTTACAAAGATCATTTCATTTTTTAACTTTCATTCATATTCCTCGAGCTGACAATTGGTTGGCAGACTCATTAGCTAATCAAGCACTGGATTGGCATATTAATCATTCCATACAATAAAATTTAATCATCAAAAACATCATATATTTTGATACATTTATCACATCACATCAAACATCGTTGTATATATATCATCAGAGTGTTCAAAAAATTTACAAAATTTGGATCCATAAAGTCATACAAAAATTGGGCTTATGCCCGATCATGTTCAGTCTCAAAAATATACAACCATCTGATACATCATATCTATCTACTCCTGAGGTCCCTGCCCAGAAGTTGTGTTCCTATAGAACATGATCGCGGTGGCAACTCGGCGGAATAACCATACCCAGTCTCGGGGCACTCCTACCACCCGTCTCTAGATGGCTTCCAGTAGATCTTCCACGGAAGCCATAGGTACTTGGCGGGTTAATCCCTCCAAGTTCCTCTGTACATCCTGGAGGGTCCTGTCTGAATCCACTGTATCTGCTTCGCCCCTGCGACGCTTGTGGCGCGGGAAACCCTCAGGTCGAACTGGTCCAATATCTGTATCATGATCATGTTTACATTGTAAGTCATTATGAATCCAATCAAAAACATGTTTGTTTTTCATTTTTTCATACATATTTGAAAAAAATCCAAAAAATTATATAAGTCAAATTTTGTTTTTGCAACTTACCGACTGTGCCCCATGTCGTGCCTGGTGGAAGGACAAGATCGCGATCTCCACGAAAGTCCATCCCGGCATAGGGATAGTCGTCCACATCGATGATTTGTTCTCCCCACCAAAGGAAGAACTCATCATCCCAAGTGGTCCGGGGAACTTCACTTCCCCCTAATCTCTTCATCATGTCTGCCCAGCGGGAAATTCTTGGGTCTCTCGGGCTGCTGATGGTAGAGATCACTCTGGGTCTCAATGCTAGTATCTTCTCGAAGAAGAATTTCATCAAAATTGTACCGTATCCAAAATGATTTGTCTTTACTTGGCGGATTGAGGTCAATTTTTGCTTCATGTTCAGCAACAGGGCTGTGCACCAATCATATACATGAGTTAAGCATTCCACTGCTATGCTCATTTGCGTCCTGGACGCCTGGTGTAGGGAGGCAGATCCTGCCACTCTGCCAATGGTGAAAAGGAGGATTTTCATGTGCAAATCCCTTAAATCTTTGATTGCAATTTGAGTTCCCACTTTCTTCGAACCCTCTACGCAGTACACGTGGACGTAATCTTCCACGGTTAGCCCTCCCAAGGGCTTCCCGTGCAAGTCTACTGGTTCCCCCCTCCGGGAGAGTCCAGTGATAAAAT
This sequence comes from Pinus albicaulis, assembly GCA_034641835.2. Lineage (NCBI taxonomy): Eukaryota > Viridiplantae > Streptophyta > Pinopsida > Pinales > Pinaceae > Pinus > Pinus albicaulis. The sequence goes on from JAXQQM020076999.1 coordinate 136,404, forward strand.
ATATGTCTTCCACTTCAATGCGTACAGGCATCTGATCTATCATAAAGCAGTCCTCTTCCGGTTCCCAATAGTTCACGGGCATTTCAAGCAACCGAACATTGCTTTTCATATTTGGCATTTTGAAAAACTTGAGCAAACCGCAATTCCGAAGAATATTTAGCGATGCTCGATCTCGCAAGACTTCTTGATCAATTGCACTGTGTTCACGCTCTCTCCATGATATGGTCATCCTGTCAAAATTCAATAAATCCTTCATTAGCTACGCATTTTTCATTTGGGCCTGTGCATACGCGACTTTATTTGTGCACAGTCGCGTGTATACGTGACTTCATCATTACCAACCCGCGTATGCGCAAACCCGTGATTTTTAGCAAGGGTTTCTATGGTGAAAATTACTAAATTTTAATTTATGAATAGACAAAATGAATTCGGTGCGATTTGACGGTCGGTTGCTCCTGATTTGACGAAAGAAGTTTTTTGCTCCAGAGCACTTTTTTCCAAATCAGCAATGTAACAATGAACCAAATATGAGGTAATTTGTCTATTTATGTCCAAAAAAGTTGAAAATTTTCGCAAAAATTTGTTATGCTTATTTTTTCGATCTATCTTAAGCTGCATAACCCGGATGCTTGGAAGTGCCCAGTTTGGTATGTTTTCAGGTACATTTTGACGAATTTGAGATTTTTCCCGGTTTTTTGATCCATGATTACTGACTCGTCACGGCAGGTATCTGATCTTCACTGGCATATAGGTTAGGGAAATCATTTTCTGTTGCATTTTGCATACTAGCCTCCATACTGATCACTTGTCATAGGGTCGACCCCATCAGGTCATGACTATTACACCCATTTCACTCGCTGATTATTCAATCATGACTTGGTGGTAGAGCCTTCCTTTACATGGGCTTCCTAGTTAGTTCCTCGCTATCACTTGTTTCCCATGCTGCGTTTTATGTAGGCTCGGGAGTCCTCTTTAGTCCCGCCATGACTTACGTGTTGAAGCTTCATTCTTCTTCTTCCTCACTATCATTTTTCTGGCTATTACCCTAGAGGCTCCCTGGTGTTGTTGAGTTGTATTACTGCATTGCATATTGGCTACTTGTTTATCCCGGCCTTTAGCCGGCTTCATTTGGACTCAATGTTTAAGCCAACTTTTGACCTTGTCTATCTGTACAAGTTAAACCATTGCATGCACTTAGCTATCGCGACTTGACACCCTTATACCCATGGATGGAACATTCCTCTGAGTATCGCTTACCAGTTTCCGCCACCTTGCATTGAGCATAGGATCATTCCAATCCCAGGAACTAGTGCATCTGTTTCTTGATACTCGTTCTATCCATTGTACCATAGCATTCTTTTATTCTTTTTCAGGCTTATTATATGAAAAAGAAAAAAAAATCAAATATAACAAAAAGAGCGGGAACGGGATGTATCTTCGTTGTTTTGATGGCAGTACAGAGTCAGTTTGTCGCCCTTGAACAAAGCACATATACTTATATATATTTCCTACATTTGGGATGGTTTTAGTTTTTAACCTAGGTTCAGCCTTTACCATGTTTCACTTGTCAGTCCTCCCCCGGTTGGTTATCTCTTCCAATCATATGGAGAGTTTGTTCTGCCTCCTGCATAACAGACTTATACAGTGTCACTTTTTACTGCCATGGTCATCACAAGTCGTGCTTTTGTTCAAGGGAAGTCTAACCAGATTCGGCCATTCTGCGGTGTCTCTTGACTCATTATTCAGTCGGCCTTCCCGGTCTTGTCAGTATCTTGTTCTATCACATCAGATGTTTTGGTCTTCTGCTCGTGCTAGTTTGAGAAGGTCCCCATTGACTTCTTGCTGGCGGGTTTGTCTCTTATCGACTACGACACATTGCTCTGAGAGCAAACCTAGAGCCACACCCTGGCCCTATTTCCATCATTGATAGGTGACCTTGTGCTCAGCATTTGATCATCATTATGGGTCTTTGACTAAGTGGTTTCCCCTGTGTTCGACGTCAGCATACATTATCACACTTGGGATTCGTGGAGTACCTTGATTTCCATTTGACCCTATCGGTGGATTTCTCGCCTCTGTGTCAGCTTTCATTATTGGTTGGTTCAGAGGGTTTCTTCCGTGCGCTAGCTTCATCTTGTGCATGTCGGAAACGCACTTCGGTTTTGGTTCCATCACTCTACTTCGTCCGATTCCTTCCAAATCTTGGCCTGCGGGTTACACTCGCGCTGGACTGATGTGGGATGCCTTAATGCCTTCCTTCCAGCAGATCTTTTCCCATCAACTCTGACTCATTGCTCTGGGAATAAGGTCTAGATTCTTTTTGTCAGTACCTTAGGGTTTGCAGTCATCAGTGGCAGACTCTTCGCTATCGATAGTGGGGATTCATCATTGCCTACTGATTGGTAGATTCTCTCAAGTGTTCTACTTCAACTCATTCATTCGCACTTGTTAGATTGTACTGGGGCACCTTGACGCTCATTTTCATTATTGGTGAGTTGTCTCGTGTTGGTTAACGGTATACATCATTGACCGGTAATCCAACGATTTCTCACATGGTCGACTTCAGCTCATTTATTCCCATTGTGTAGAATTGTGCCATAGTGATCGGTGAAGACCTCGAGTTGCATCAGCATTTCTCGGTTCACTTTTGACAGTCCATTCATTTTCTACCAGTGATGTCGTTCACCCTTATATGTTGTAGTGTCAGTACAATAGCATCCTATATGTTGGCTCCCGAGTTGCGTGATTGTACCGTTTGTTCCACCTCTGATGATTTGGTACTTGGAGATTCAGTTACTTATATGATCAGACATCCAGTTGCACCATCCTTGATCAGCTTTCTATATGTGATGCTTGGACATTGATTCAGACTTATATTTCCGGGCCATGCTCAGATGATTCATTGTGTACTTTCAGTTCAACTATACTTGTATACATGTTGGATCTATTTAGTACTTTATATATGATGTATTTTTGACTGAGCATGGGTATGCCCACCTCAGCATGAGTTGACTCTCCGTTTTCTTTCATTGGTTTTTGGCAGGCTGAAATCTGGTGAAGTCCTCTCTTGTCCTTGCGAAGTTCTTTCTATGTGCATAATACATTTCGGCCATCATGTACCCCTTCTGACCTCATATATTAGGGGGCATCTGTTATAGCATCATTTCTCACCTTTATATGATTCATGATTGCTTTTATGGCTTTGGGCACCCATTCCTATAGACTTGAAAAAATTCACTAAAAAACAGTGTAAAAATCCCCATACGCGGTTATGCCCAGACTTTTCCGCGTATTCCATTAAAATCATTAAAAAATATATTAAAATTCCCTATTTTCGGGCTGGGTTGATGGTTACTCTGGTAGTTCAACCACCCCAGCACGTGGCCAACTGTTTCCAACTGATGAAACTACTTTGAGGGAGTATAAAAGCCCCTCATGTGCATGGCCTAAGGGAGAGAGAAATTTTATAGTCATTATACTCTGTTGGATTCCCAATTCAAGTCTGATTCCCCGTGCCTCCTGCACTTTCCCAGATTTATATCAGAAAACCCTTGTTTCCTGGAGATGTTCATCCATTTATATGTCATCTCGAGTGCACAACTCTTGGAAGAATCTTAGCGAGGCAAGGGAGGGACAAATCCGGACGACGGTCTGCTCGAAGATCGTGGAAGGATTCAGGTGATCTCTCCACTTTTACTACTGTACATGCTATTCATAATAATGAAGAACCATCTTGTTCCTGAACTTCTGTGTTAGTATCTATTTTTATATGTGGAAAGATTGATTATTAAGCAGTTATTATCGTTTATATCATGTTTCACATTTATTACACTAACGTTTAGGAGAATTATATGCTGTACAACTAGGTTTCCGTGCACGTTCTTTCTTGTTTTGCAGGTTCAAGGAGGAAGGAAGGTTGCTGGGGGTTTGAACCCCGCGGGATCTACATCGAACGTAGGACTACGGGTGAGTCCTGCTATCGTTGATTTCTAGTTTTTTGCATTCAAGTACGGTTGTGTGTGAGTCCTTCTGAATGGCATGCCCTGCTCTGTGGAGGTTTTGACCCAACGAACCTCTAGGGTGATTTTCCCCGAAACAATTGGATTAGGAAAAAATTTCAATTTCAGAAACAAAAGTATTTACAGAGAATGGTGATTGTGGTGCAATAAAATTTCCAAGAAAAGACTCAGTAGAATAACCTCCAAGAATATTATTGTTGAAAGCTACAGGTTCATTCGGTTGCTCGAATTCAGTCACAGTGTGTGTCATATGTTTCTCTCATTTGACTTTGATTTGATTAGGTTTCCCTTTGTAGGGAAGCCACATATGTGAATAATCAGTTGAGATATAACCATTGAGTTTCGCAGACCAGTCCCTACTTAAGACTAACCCATATAATTCTGGAATATCTGCAATAATAATATCAATTCTTTGGACAATCCTAGGATCAGAAGCTAGTCTAATGGTAACTGAATTGATTTCTCCAATAACTTGAACCTTGGAGCGATCCAATTGTACAATATGAACAACAGACTTCTGAAGTTCGATATTCAACTTAGCACAAACAGAAGAAGGCATAATATTGGAAGATGCTCCTGAATCAATCAAACAATTATTCAAATTCTTATTGTAGATTTCATAGGTTAGCATAAATGGAGGTGTCTGAGAACCCGATCTTTCTCCAATAAGAACAGTGTCAGATGCATCTGCTTTGTCTGGTGGCTTACCAGTTCCTTTAGCTGCTTTAGCTACTACACCACTTGGTAGAGGAGCAATAGGTCTAGCATTTACCTCTTTTAATAACAACTTTTGTTAATGTTTGAGTTTTTTGATTTCATGTAATGAGATATTCGCTCTAGAATTTTTCATGTCCTCAAAAATATTATAATCCATCGGATCTAATACTACCAGAGTTTTGGATGATGATGTAGGAGGATTGGGAGACGATGGTTGATTCTAAGTAGGTAATGAAGAATTCTTTTTTGCAGGAATTTTGTCTTTGGTACTTGGAGTTGCATTTTTCTTCTTCAAAACAGTTTGAACAGGTTTCGATGTAGATTTGATCCTAGTAGTTACAAACATAGCTTCTTGTTCCATGTCACTATCTGAATTAGGGAGAATGAAATCCCACTTTCCATTTAGTTCAACTTCTTCTTCTCTTTCATCTTCTTCGTCTGATATTAGAGGATTCTCTTCTTCTTCTTCATCTTCTGATTCTGCATTGGAAATTGCATTGGGAAGTTTTGATTCACTTTGATTTCTCCTTAAATTTCTAAATGGTTTCTTTGTAGATGTTTTTGCTACCTTCTTCTTGATCTCAACCATCTCATTAGACATGGTTTTAAGGACCTTCTGTAAACCCTCCATGTCATATGGATCTCTTGGTGTCTTTTTCTTGGAATCATCTTTAAAAGTCACTTTCTTTGATTTTCTTTCGTCAACAACGTTTTTCTTATCAAGAGAAATCATCTGCTTTTCCACTGAAATAACTTCCTTCATATTTTCAGCTAGAGTTGGCTTTGCAGCTCTATCTACGAAAATTGCTATATTTGAGGGTAAAGCGTTAATGTACCATTCACTTCTGACTTGTTCACTTGGTTTAGATGTTGCAGGGATCTTGTTCAAGAGTTTATTAAATAATGAGTTAAAGTCTTTAATGGGCTCCTTTGATTGAGTCTTTAAATTGGACAGATCGTTAATTAGGGTAGCAACTGATCTATCATCTCCATATTTAGTTAAAAAAAATTCCTCAAACATATCCCAACTTGTGATTGAATCTGAAGGTAAAGAAAAATACCAGGATCCTATTGTTCCTTGCAAAGTGTAGGGAAATAATCGGACTACAACATCTTCATTCACTACTTTATTCAAGTTTATAGGAAGCACGATGTTATTTATGTGTTCTTCTGTTGATACGCCACTATCTGGACTAAAATTTGGGAGCTATTTTTCAGGATGATCAGGTAGATCATGCAAGGGTGCAGCCATATTCACAGCTCCTGGTCTGGTCCATGGTCTTTGTGCTGGTTGTGCCATTCTTGTAACGCTAATAGATGAACTAGAAGGTATAACTGGTATATTAGTAGTAACTATTGAGGAGATGAAGATTGAACAGATGAAATCTGAGCAGAGGAGGAAGATTGAGTAGATGTAGATGATACTACTGTAATTTCTTGATTTGGAGCTTGGGAAACAGTTACTTGAATATGTGATGAATAAATAGTACCACTTTCTGTTTCCGGTAGAGTTTTTCTTGATTTGACCCTACTAGGAATAGGAAATTATTTTGGGGAAATTCCAAGTTTTTCACTTTGTGATCTAGTAAGAGGTCTGGAAGAAACAAACTGTGAAGTGACACTACCTTCAAATAATTCCAATTCTTCTAATGATAATTAGAAACTTTGAAGTTTATGGGTCAAAGCTTCAACTTCAGGGGACTCAGGAATTGGATTATCTGATTGTTCTGAAACTTTGGTAGTGGGTGTTTGAATAATTTTATCAATTTCTTCTCTTGTGATTTGAGATGTGGAAGAAATTGAAGGTGATGAGGGTGATGTGCTCTTAGAATGGCTTTTGGATTTATATTTATCTGCCATTCATAGATTATGGCCCTCCTTCTAGCGCCAAAAATGTTGAAGCCTCGAAAATCGCTGCTTCAAACATTAGGGGATAACCACCCGGTCAAGACCTTAGGTCAACTCCTTTTCCATTTTGGATGGTGGCTCCGACTGGATTTATAGGACCAGTTTCCTAATAATTTGGATGGGTTGGTAATGGAATGATTGGATGGGGGAAATGGGACTAAATGACTTGAAATGAAAATAATAGCTAATCTAATGTAAATACTGATAAATAAATTCTAAAAAACTAACCCGGGTATCATATGTGAATACAACTTCAAATTATTTCAATTGAACAATAACCATAAAAATGTATTATAGCTTAATTGAAATGTGCAGCAACAAATAAAGATAACTCTGTTTAAGAAATAAAACAGAGTTATATCGGCATATTATATTCATCATTGTATATCATTTACATACACTTATTAAAGATAAATATTTCTAATATACTAAAAAATGATATATATAAAGAAATACTGTGAAACGAAGTACATATAAACGATAGCAAATTTAAAAGAGAATATCATATGACAAAAAAAATTAAAAGTGAATAGATAGAAATACCGTATCCATCTTGAGACATTCAAATGAAATCTGATACTCTAATCCGGCAATTCCAATGCAAAATCAAATCCAATGTACAGAAATTCAACTCTTTAAAAATAACTCCACACAGAATCACCAAATGCGATCCTTTATAAAATAATATAGGAGTGAATGGAGTACAAAAATGTAATCTCCAAGTCAAAAATATTACAAATTAAGGACCCCTTTCTAAATGCATGAAAAGGGGTTTAAATAGGTACTCAATAAAACAAAATAAATAAAACTATTCCTACAATCTATCTAAAATAAAATATCTTAAACTAAAATGCGAGCTTGTAGTAGACTGGCTCATTGATCGTCGATTGAGGTGGATGAACGAAAGTGGCAGATATTGAGCATATCTTGGATTTATGTTGGCCGACTCATTTTTGAATATAACTGTCCAATGTATGTAGCATCAGAGAATTCAGGAATGATACATTGAATAGCATTCGAAAGGAATTTGATGGCCATCTGTTGGCTATGTGGCTTGATCAGATAATACCACATATTATCCCATGAAATTCCTTGAAGTTTGCTAATCTGTTGATTTTTATCGATTATCTCTTGCTTCCACCTAGAATCAACTTCTTTTACTTTAGTTAACTCGCCTTGGGTACAATCTGAGATCAAATTGGTAGCATACAAGCTGTCATTAATCAATTGTGTTGTATTATTCATTAAACTTTTAGCCTTTGATGTGGCTCTTTCTAGTTTCATGAACTGTTGTTCCCATTCCATAAATAGAATTTCCTTGTGTCTCTCTTCAATTCTAGGAAGATTAGCTTTTCTTCCTTGCTCTGTATCCTGCCATGAAAGAAACTCGGAAATTTTATCATCAACATCTTCAATTTCTTCCCTAAGAGTGACTGATTTATCTATCAAAGACAATGTTATTTCGTACAAAGGCTCAATTTGTGTCAACTTTAGAAAAAATTTATTTAACTGTTGAGATAGTAGTTTGTTGATTTCAAGAGCTTCAGTAATGAATTGAGCCAGCTTAGGATACTCCTTGAACTTGTCCACTTCTGATTGGAACATTTTTCCCTGTTCAACCTTTGAATTTCTCTCATTTTGTAAAATATTTTGTAGTTTTTCTACTTCTTGAGTCAACTACTATTGTTTTCCCAAGGCTTGTTCATCAATCCTTTTCTTTTCAATGTTGAATTTCTCTTCTATTTTTTTAGCTCTGAGTTCTGAATCCTGTACCTATTGTTCCAACTGAATAATATTTTGTTGATCACCTGCAACCTTTTCTTCAAAAAAAGCAATTTGCATATCCTTTTGTTTTACTAGTTGTGAAACTTCAGAAGCTTTATCTATAGTGGCAGCACTATAGGCATCGGCATACTGAGACAATTTGGTGAGATCCTAAGATGGATCCACCTCAGAAATTTTTATAAACAACATTTAGCAATTCCACCTGTGAGGCCAAAAGGTCATATTGATATGTTCTCCTCCTTTTCCTTTGTTTTATTACCACAGCCCTATGTTTGGGACTGTAGAATATATCTAAAGGAGGGATTTCTTCTATCTTTAGCTTAATTTCTCCAGTGGAGTTTTCAGGAATTATTTCCACATCCTGATCTTTGGGATCGTCAACTTGAGGAGTGTTTTGAAATCCTATCTTCTGTGCAAATTGTTGATATTGATTTAGCAAATGAGAAGAAACAACCAATTCAGTATCTACTTGTCCTCCAAGTTGAGAACCTCCATCATTCTTGGGTGCCTGTTCAGTGTTTTTACTTTCTGTACTTCCTTTTTTAATATGTACCTGGGCATCAGTACCCGGGTTCCCTTTTTCTGTTTGAACTAAAGGCTTCTGTGTATCTTTTTGAGCAGTTGTTTCTGTTTTGGCAGTGTCGGCTTTGCTGTTGTTATCCTTTTTCCCTAGAACAGGATCAGCTCCTTTTACTTCTTTATCAGAAGTACTTCCTGCTTGTTGTCATGCTTTCTCCTGTGTGGGAGCTCTCAACTGATCGAGAGGCACATTAAGTAACCTCAGGCTTCTATACAACAAAAAAAATTTCAAGTCCTCGGCCTACAACTTGGACTTGGCTGAATCAAAGACTTGGGATAGATCATCCATGGAAACAAATAAATCATCAAAAATGTCTGGTTCATGCTCGAACCGGGCAATTGAAACAGAGGTAGTAAAATCATGCGCCACTTTCCTTGGGTCGTATTGTCTTCCAGGAATTGTTGAAAACTTAAGATTAGAAATCTTACAACCTTCTTTCTCAGCATGAGAAAAACTATTAAGAGTCTAGTCACCACACTTAAAAGGGAAGGTAGTCCACATAAGATTTTTATTGCTTTTCAAAATTCTAAACATTCCTTTAATTGTCAGTTGATAGGAAATATCCTGAGCTAACAGCTTATCTGGAACATATAGGGGAAGGATATGTGGCTGAAAAATACTCCCAAAAATTCTTATATAAGTGAATTTTTCTTCTCCGAACCAATCTTCGGTAGAAGACAAATCAGTCTTGGATTTATTGGAAAGTCTAGGAGGGAAATGACAAAAAATGGTTTGGTAGATTGGAATTAGAAAACCATGGCAGACTCTGTAAACATGAAGTTTGAAATGTTATTTCCATAAGAAATTGTGGTATACATGAATAAGGATGGATTCTTTTGGAGTCCATTTCCAACCTAGCATGGGGAACTCAGAATTGAAACAGAGGGTGTCCAAAATATAACCACAAAAATGGAAAGGGGTGGAATTCCCTGAATTCTTATCATTTTTGTACTCTATAATTCGATTGGCTATCTTATCCAACAAAATGACAGCCCAATCCATAATTTCAGAATTAACAACAGAATGAATTAATGGGACCATTTGAATAGAAAAATCTTGCAGAGTTATCATTTCCGAACAACCTACACATCATCGCCACGACATAACAATATGGAGGTGCGAGAGACTCCACAGAGTACATAATTGATGCCTCCTGCTTATGTTTCTCAGATTTATTCCTTCATTCTTTGATTGGCTCTGCCTGGTTTGGATGTTCTGCAACATATTCCTTAAGGAATTCTTTGTTGTAAATCTTTTGTGGATTGGGAAGATGGTACATTGCTTTAATATCTTCTTCCCTGAATGACCCGAACACTGATCCAGAATCAGAAACAAAAGTTCTGTTTTGAATGGTCACATTGTCAATGACCTATCTGATAACATCATAGTAGGGAAAAATATTCGCCCGAGCAGCAACTCGGTGTAAAAATGAATTTTCCAATGCACTGAGTTGAGTT